>JAYJME010004550.1:0-10843 GCA_036873775.1 Costaria costata
AATCGTCTTGACTCCAATTTTTTATGTTCATATTTAATAAAATATTAATAATTTAGTTTTTTTAAAAATTTTTTTCCAAATCTTAATAGTATAGCAACAAATTTTTTCTGATAAGTAATCTTCGGTTTCGTTGGTTCGACCACAGTATGGATACTTTTGAACTTCAATAGATACTATGTATTTGCGTGGCATAAAAAATTAGGTTACAAAATGATCCATTTTGTAACCTATTGAAATGAAAAGTTTTTAAGTGCTTCTTAGGCGTAATGCCCAATGATAACGGGCTCCAACTAAAGTACCAGCATTCTAAATTTAGCTGACTTTTTGAATTTTCATTTTAATTCGAGAGACTAAGTTTAACTCCGCTAAATTCTAAACTGTACTTTCTAGTTGATTAATGAATTGATTAAGTGAATATTTATAATGAAGAATTTCTTCTAAATAGATAACTTTACTTCTTGTAATTAATTTAGATGTAAGATTCTTTTTGACTACAAGAGAACCATCTTTTCGAGTTATCTTAAATAATGAGTTGATAATCCGTTTATCGACTAACTCTTGAATTGATCTGATAATAAGTCGTTTAATCTCAGTTTGTTTTTTATTAGAAAGATTAAACTGTTCTAAAAACTGCTGAACATGTAATTGTTTCTGTAATGAAAGAGTACTCATTATTGAAAGTATCTCAAACTGTACATGGAATTCGTATTTATTGTTCCATTGATTAAAATAACTAGTAAGATAAGATGGAAAATTATATGAAAAAAGTCGTTCTGCTAAAGTCATAAAAACAATCGATATTCTACCTCTCGGTAGAACTTTTACATTGGGAAAGAGGACTAAAGCTCGAAAATGAATATCAGAAAAAGTTTGAATAATAGGTTCCAAGCTTATAAAATCCTGTAACATTTTAGAAACTTTTTGAATATGACGTTTGTTTTTTTTATTCATATACAAGTAATCAACTAAATCTGCTAAAGGGAAGGAGATTGTAGAGTATGAATCTCCATTTATCATAATTGGTTTGCGTTTGCCTTCATAAGATTTAAGAAAAGCTAAGACACGGAATAAATTGTAAATTAATTCTCTTTCAGCAAAAGAAAGCAACCTGTGATTTTCTAAATAGGTTGTTTCTAAAATATTTTGATCTGGTTTTTGAATAATTTCCCTTAGCCAAGAAACTAGCCAGTCACTATAAGGAGAGTTTAATTCAGTTTGATTGATTGAAAGTTTATAAAAATGTAAAGCTAATTTCCGTTCAAATATTTCTATTTGGTTATTAAATAAAAAACTTTGAAATGATTTAACTAATGGGTTTTTTAATTCCAATTCAAATTTCAGTCCTTGTTCTGTTTGATAAATACGGTAATAATTAGAACTTGTCCGAGAACCTATTCTTGTGACATAGCCTGTTTCTTCACGACCAAAAGTGGCCTTTCTTCGTTTGTAGTTTGTAAGAATTTTATCATAAGAGGATTGCATAAAGTATTTTAGTTTATCATCGTTATGCACATCTGTAATTGGTCTAAAATAGTAATAATCGAATCGGCCAAGACTTGTTGAATTTAAATCAAAAATATTCCAATCGAACTTTTGTTGTTTAATAAGAGTATAAATTTGAGTTGCATTTTTGCCGGAGAAATCAACTTTAGTCCCACTCCAGTAAGTAGTGTATTCTGAGGCATAAAGATAATATCGAAAAGAAACTTGGTGTTGGTTCTGAACATCAAAAAACAAATCTTCTTCGTTTCCTGTAGAACCTTTGGCAAAAGTGGAGTTGAATGCGAAGTTTTGAAATAAATAGTTTGCAATTCTTTCTACCTGTTTTCGATCAACAAGTCCTTCAATGTTAAAGGAAATATAATCTACTACTAAACCTTCTGACTCAAAACTTAATTTATTTTGCTTCATTTATTTTCTCCTGTTTGACTAATCGATTCGATACGTAGCCTAAATGCTCTTTTAATACTTTGTAAATAGTGGGAGTACTAACTCCAGTTAGCTTGCTAATATCGGTAACAGATAAGTTTTTACTTTCTTTCAAATATTTAACTTTTTGAATCAAAGTTTTATTAATGACTGTTTTGCGTCCCTGATACTTTCCTTTTTTTTGAGCAGCCCGGATTCCTTGTTTTTGTCGTTCTTTTCGTCGGTTATTCTCAAATTCTGCCATAGCGGATAAGGTTGTAGCCATAAGCTTATTAGTAGCTAAATCTACTGAAGTTGGTAAATCTAAAGCAACAAAGGTAATATTTTTTTTAAAAAGAATATCTTGTAACTTTAAAAACTCAAGAGTATTTCGACTGCATCTATCAATTTTAGTCACCATTAAGAGGTCATTATCTTTTAATTTTTGGTTTATTAATTTTTGAAAAACAGATCGATTTTTAATCTCATTAGCCGCGGATCCAACTTCGACAAAAATATTTTCTTCTTCAATTCCATTTTGAATTAATTGTTGTTTTTGAGATTCAATTGATGAATTTGACTCTTGTGATTTGGAACTTATACGAACGTAATCATACTTATTGTTTATTTCCATTGAATATTTTTCTATAACTTATAATTTTATAAATAAAGCATACCCTATTTTATAATAAGCTCTAATAAGCCGGGTGAAAAATGTCTAGTAAGAGAAATCAAACTATGCTCTCAGAGGTCCTAGAAGGCGTCTATAATGAAACTATATTAGGTTCAGCTATGAAGTGCAAATATCTGGAAACAAGGTAAAAAAATTGGGAAAAAAAGTGTTTGGCAAAAAAAATTTTGGTCAAATCCAAGTCGAACCAGTGAAGTTCCGAACCTAAATTCTGATGCTTATTTGCCTAAGTCGGTTAATAATACGTTAACTGTTGTTGATTCCTATGATGTCCCGACTTTTGAAAAACAAACAATGAGTAGTGCTATTAGTTTTGGAACAAAAAATGATACAAATCTTATAATTTTAAATAATCGTACAAATATTTAAAACCAAACATGACCAAATCATTACAAGATATTATTGATCATTACAAAAATGGTCTACTGGAGACGCGAAATTTACAAATTAGCAATGAAAAATTTTTAACTGAAGTTATCTGCGATGAGCATCTTCATTCATCTTCTTTTAAAAATTTAAGTTTAATAAACTTAAACTTTACTAACATAGATTTTGAGTCAAGTTTTTTTAAAGAATGCTTGTTTAAAAACTGTATCTTTGAAAGTGCATCATTTCAAGATGCTGAGTTTGAGAATTGTAATCTGATAAATTGCCAAATAAAAAATTGCAATTTAACTAGAGTTGATTTTACAGAAACGACTTTCGACAAATGCTATTTCGAAAAAGTTGAGAAAGGATCTTTAGTAAAAGGTTGGTTTGAATCATGTGACTTCCTTGACACAAATTTCAAAGGTTTTGAGGGAATGTCGTTAATTCAGACAGCTGTGGTGGATTCAAAATTTTCCAAGTTCAACAAATCGATTGAGTTTAAAGGAGAGTTCTTTCTTATTGATATATTGCACTCTGGAAACGGAATAGATGAAATGTTTATAGAATAAGAAAATAATAAAAAATTAGTAGTTTTGTAAAATTTGATTTATTTTTACAAAACTACTAATTTTTTATTATTTTCTTATTCATCTGAAGTGAAAATTGATCCAACAGTTAGGCCACGTTTAGATAAAATTGTTATGATGGCCAATAATCACAATAATCATATGATTCCATTAATTTATATCAACGGGCATTATTCGTATATTAACGAACAGCTTTTAAAAAAATTACGAGCGGGCGATTTAACTTCAAATTTAACTGTAGTTGTTATTGGTGTGGCTGTTTATCTAATATTCCAGTTATCAGGTGTGGATGCATTTGGAATAATTGCACAATGGAATGCACCTACTCCAAATATAGGAGGAGGCCCTCATCCTGTAAGCCCGACAGCTGAACTATCATCGTTTGCTAATCTACCAGGACAAGGTCGAAGAAGTACAGCGTTACAAGCCTATGGACCCTCTCATACTCAAGCTTCTACATTTACCAACACTGATGGAAGCGCGAATTTAGATCTGGGTTATCGAGAAGTATTACGGCGAGCACGTTTTTCTACAGACTTTGAATGCTCATTTGATAGGTTTATTGAATTGGCTTCAGAAGATGGAGAGATCACTACTGACACAATGCGAGCTGCTATTAGTGGGTTACAGCTGGAAGCAGATGGTGTTGTGTCAAATATTCGACGAGATCCAGTTGCTGAGGCAAATGGAGTTAAAGCTTTTGATTTTCTTGCGGATGGTCTTAATGGCGAAACACATTTAGAGATTAAAGGACCTGTTGGCTCAGAAATTCGAAAATCAGCTGGTTTAGGCCCAAGCATTACAAAGCAAGGAAAAAAAATTGGTTTTAAAATTAAGAATCAACTAAATTATGGGTTCAATCCAAACACAGATAAATCAGGAGTTACACAACCAGAAAGTCGCAATAAAGTTCTTGTAGTAAATGACCTATTTGACGTCCCTAGTGCAGAAAAAGTACAAATGGAATCGTCAATTAACTTTGGCCTAAAAGGAGAGCACCCAATACTATTTATTAATAATCAAATGAATCGATAGATGACTGAAACTTTTAAATCTTTAATCGGGAATCACAAAGATAATTTAAAAATTGCGGAACAAACTTTTTCGGATGAAATAATATCTACCAAAATTTTGCACTCATGTGCTTTTATAAAATTAATATTTTTTAATTGCTTATTTCACAAAGTTAATTTTGATGGAAGTTCTTTTGCGAAATGTGAGTTTAATGGACGTACGTTCAGTGAGTCAATATTAAAAAGAGTAGAATTTGAATCTTGTCATTTCCATAATTGTAAAATTACGAATTCAAATCTTGAGAAAGTAGATTTTGATGATACTAGCTTGAATTATTGCCAGTTCAAAAAAATATCTTTACTAGCAGGTTATTTCACTGATTGTCGAATTAATGAATCCGATTTTGAAGAGATAAATTCTTACGGCGCATGCGCAATTATAGTTGATTCACAAATTTCCAAGTTTAATCGGTCGATAAACCTTAAAGGAGACTTTAGTTTTGACGATCTTTTGAAATTTTTAAAGTCAATTCCTGCTTCGTAAGCTATTACAATCCTTCAAGGAGAAATGCAGGGCTACTATACGAATGCCCGACGTGAATATTATGGTCTAAATGTTAAAGGCCCTGACTTTGTTGTGGAAGGACTTGGTGAATTTCAAAACATAACACATGTTGAAGTTAAAAATCCGGTTGGATCAGCTATTAAAATAGCCAATGGTCAAAAGGGAAGTATTGCTAGGCAGGGGAAAAAAATTGGAGCAAAAATTGTATATCAACAAAATTATTGGTCAAATATCACTAAAACAAGTGAGCTTGAAAATCTTAATCCCACAGCGTCGCTTCCACAATCGCCAAATAATATCCTAGGGGCAGTAGATAACTTCGATGTACCATCGAGTGATAAAGCTTTTATGGAGGCGAGCGTTTTGAAAGGGTCGCAAAATAATACGAACATAATATTTTTAAATAATAATTAATTAATAAAATGAGTGAAACACTGAAAAGCATAATTGATAGTTATCGTTCTGGTCTGCTATCTACAACTAATATCCAAGTGTTTGAAAAAAAATTATCTAATGAAACAATCAAGTTCCCGAGTGAGCTAATCGCTGATCTAACTTTAGATTCTTCCACTTTTAAGAACTCAGATTTGATCAATATAGAATTTATCAATGTTAATTTTGAATCAAGCTGTTTTGAAAAATGTTTAGTCGAAAACTGTATTTTCGAAAATACAATTCTTCGGGCAGCGGAGTTTGATAATTGTGTGTTTAAGAATTGTCGGTTCATCAATTGTAACTTAAGCGAGGTTGATGTTGCAGAAACAATTTTTAACGAATGTACATTTTTGAAAAGTGGTTTCGATAACGCTGTTTTTGAATTCTGCCATTTTCTGAAACCAATCTTTAAGGGTGTGAAGGGTGGTCCTCTTGGTTCAGCAGTCCTAATTTATTCCAAATTTTCTAATTCTAAGAAGTCAATCGAATTCGAAGGAGAGGTGTATTTCAACGATATATTTGATCAAATCGATAAGTTCCATACAGATTAAGAGTGAGAAATTATCTCACTCTTCTTAATTATTTTATATTTTCTCTTCATCAGAAAATATGCCCATTTGAAGGCCAGAATTTGATATAATAGGTAAACTCGATTTATTTCCATTCTCGAGCATTTTAGACGTATTTCAGAGCATATTTGAAATTTACTTCCTTGCCTTTATTTGATCCCCGATTAAACCCTTCAATATTTCCCATCCAGACTGTTCATCTAGGGTAAACCCTAGACGAACATTTATGGGTGGGGGAATAAATAAGTTGAAGAGCAAAATTATTGAATTGTTTAATTTGGTCATTCGTTAATCTAATTTTATCAACTTTTGATTCAGGAATTGTATCAATTTGCCATTAGTGAACCAACCTTTAATTTAATAACGTTTAATTCGTTTCAGTCCTCTTACGTATTTTTCAACTTAAAATTCTTTTTTAAAATAACGGAAAAATCATTAAGAGATTAAATAAGCTCATGGTTCTCCTAGAACCAATTATTTAAACTATTAAAAAATTTCTTACTAAATAAAAATATAAAATTTATTGGGAACGGAGGGACTTGAACCCTCACGCCTATCACTAGGCAACGGATTTTAAGTCCGTCGTGTCTACCAATTCCACCACAGTCCCTGATATAATGTTAATATTATTAATAATATAAATCGATTTGAATCTAAAAACAATATTATAGTTTAAATTTGTTTCAGGCGGCACCCAGATTCGAACTGGGGATAGAGGATTTGCAATCCACTGCCTTACCACTTGGCCATACCGCCAGATTCAAATATATTTTATCTTTCCTTTTTCTATTATAAAAGTTTTAAAATAAAAATTCAATTAAAAGTTTTTTTGAAAAAGCTATACATATTTCATACATTGTAATATAATTATATGTTAAAGTGAATAGAATTGAAATACTTCAAAGATAAGAAAAATATCTATGTTTGAAAAATTTACTGAAGGCGCAATTAAAGTTATCATGCTTTCTCAAGAAGAAGCACGAAGAATGGGTCATAACTTTGTTGGGACTGAGCAACTTTTGCTAGGTGTCATTGGGCAGCGCCATGGTATCGGAGCACGAGCTTTAAAAAAATTAAAAGTTACATTAAAGAAAGCTCGGAAAGAAATTGAATTATATATCGGACGCGGAACTGGTTTTGTCGCTTCAGAAATTCCATTTACTCCAAGAGCCAAACGAGTACTTGAAATGGCGGTTCATGAAGGAAAAGATTTAGGACAAAACTTTGTTGGTACAGAGCATATTTTATTAGCTCTTATTGCTGAATCAGATGGTGTTGCAATGAGAACTTTAGATAAATTAAATGTTGATATTCATAAATTAAGAAATTTAATTCTAACATATATTGAGGAGACACAAGAAGAAATTTTACGTCCTTTAACACAAGCAGAAAAATTCCTACTTGAACGTGATAAAAAAGGCAGTGCAACTCCAACGTTAGATGAATACGCAGAAAATGTTACTAAAGAAGCGATTGATGGGAACTTAGACCCAGTAATTGGTCGTGAAAAAGAAATCGATGACGTTATCGCGGTATTAGCTCGACGTACGAAAAATAACCCTGTTCTAATTGGTGAACCTGGTGTAGGAAAAACTGCCGTTGCCGAAGGACTCGCTCAATTAATTTTAACAGAGAAAGTTCCTGATTTCTTAGATGGTAGTTTAATCATGGCATTAGATTTAGGGTCAATTTTGGCTGGTACAAAATACCGTGGTGAATTTGAAGAACGGTTAAAACGAATTGTAGAAGAAGCACAAAATGATTCTGCAGTTATCATTGTAATCGATGAAATTCATACATTAGTAGGTGCTGGTGCTGCAGAAGGTGCTGTCGATGCTGCAAACATTTTAAAACCAGCTTTAGCTCGAGGCAAATTCAGATGTATTGGAGCAACAACGAATGATGAATATCGTAAATATATTGAACGTGATCCAGCATTAGAACGACGTTTCCAACCAGTTCATGTAGAAGAGCCAACTGTAGGTGTTACAATTGAAATTTTACGTGGTTTACGATCAAAATTTGAACAACACCATACATTAAGTTATCATGATAAAGCTTTAGAACAGGCTGCTATTCTTTCTGATAAATATGTAGCAGATCGTTACTTACCAGATAAAGCTATTGATGTATTAGATGAAGCTGGAGCTCGGGTTCGTTTAGAAAATCGTCGTTTACCATTAGGGTTACGAAGTTTAATGTACGAATTACAAGAAACCATTAAAGATAAAGAAGATTGTATCAAAGAGCATGATTTTGAAGCTGCTAAACAGTTATTAGATCATGAAATGGAAGTTCGAACACATATTCGAATTATGAAACAATCTGCTTTAACTAATGAAGCACGTGGTTTTAGCCGTCGTGACGTAGATATGGTTACTGAAACTGATGTTTCTGATGTAATTTCAAATTGGACTGGAATTCCAATAACAAAAATTACAGGTTCAGAGTCAGCTCGTTTATTAAAAATGGAAGATACGCTTCACGAACGACTTATTGGTCAAAAACATGCAGTTGTTGCAGTTTCAAAAGCTATTCGTCGTGCACGAGTAGGGTTACGAAATCCAAATCGACCAATTGCAAGTTTTATTTTTGCTGGTCCAACTGGTGTTGGGAAAACTGAATTAACAAAAACTTTATCTGACTATATGTTTGGAAGTGAAGAAAGTATGATTCGGTTAGATATGTCAGAATATATGGAAAAACACACTGTAGCTAAACTTATTGGTTCACCACCTGGTTATGTTGGTTATAACGAAGGGGGTCAATTAACGGAAGCAGTTCGTTCAAAACCATATTCCGTTGTACTATTCGATGAGGTTGAAAAAGGTCACCCAGATGTATTTAACTTATTATTACAAATTTTAGATGATGGACGCTTAACAGATTCAAAAGGTCGCGTAATTGATTTTACAAATACGATGCTTATTATGACTACGAATTTAGGCTCAAAAATTATTGAAAGAGAAAGTGGTATTAAATCAAAATCAGAACAAGGTGAAGGTTTTAAAATCACTCCAGATGCAGTTTCAGGTTGGGAACCAACCCCAGAACCAATTAAAGATCCTGAAATTTTTGAGCGAGTAACAAAATTAGTAAATGATGAGTTGAAAAATTTCTTCCGACCAGAATTTTTAAACCGGATTGATGAAATTGTAGTATTCAATCATTTAACTCGAATTGATATTTGGGAAATTGCTGATCTAATGATTAAATCAGTTCAAAATCGATTAAAAGACAAAGGAATTAATTTACTTGTAGATTTATCTGTTCAAGCCTTTTTAACAGATGAAGGTTACGATCCTATTTATGGTGCTCGTCCATTACGTCGTGCCATTATGAAGTATTTAGAAGATACATTGGCTGAACAATGTTTATCAAAAACTTTATATCCAAATACAAAGATTCATGTGACTCGTAAAAAAGTTGAAGGCACATTAATGAAATACACTAATGACATCGAAGTTAGAGTTGATTTTAGTGATGTAGATCCAAATCTTTTAGAGGGAAACTTAGATGATGAAGACGAAGTATCAACAGACACAAAATCTGAAACACCATCACTTGATAATAGTTCAATAAATAGTACAGACTTAGATGATTCAAATTTAGAAAATGATGAATTACAGCCAACTACGGGTGGTCGACCAACTCGATTCTTTAAGAAAAAAAGCTAATTCAAAACATTTATTCCTAATTTAAAAAGAATAGTATTTGTTTTTAATGGAACGATTAAATAATTAAAAAAAATAATTGTTCGAATATATTTTTTATTCGAACAATTATATCCTTATAAATTTTTTGTATTATAATTTACTAATTTGATCTAAAGGGGAACTTGCTATTGCATAATTCTTTTTATCCATACGACCAGCTAAATATGCTAATCGTCCAGCTTGAACTCCTAAATTCATAGCATGAGCCATTTGTGAAGGGTTCTTTGATTGTGCAACTGCAGTATTTAATAGAACACCATCAGCTCCTAATTCCATAGCTAATGTAGCTTCACTTGGTGTTCCAATTCCTGCATCAACAATTACTGGAATAGTTGAATTTTCAATAATAATTTTAATATTCGTTAAATTATTTATACCTTGTCCTGAACCAATAGGTGATCCTAAAGGCATTACAGTAGCACACCCAAGATCTTCTAAATGTAGTGCTAACATTGGATCGGCATTAATATAAGGAAGAACAGTAAAACCTTTTTTAATCAAAAATTCAGCAGCTTTTAAAGTTCCGAGTGGATCAGGTAAAAGATATTTAGGATCAGAGATTACTTCTAATTTAACAAAGAAATTATCTTCCTGACCAAGTTGACACGCTAGTTCATGACCCAGAAAAGCCATGCGGATTGCTTCTTCTGCTGTTTGGGATCCTGCTGTATTTGGTAATAACCAAAGTTTTTTCCAATCCAAATTTCCTAAGAAGCTAGTTGTATCGTTTTTTAAATTAGTAGGTAACCGTCGAATGGCAACCGTAACAATTTCACACTGACTACTTTCAATACTTTGAATTGCCTCATCAGTTGTTTTATATTTTCCCGTTCCGAGCATTAAACGAGAATTAAAAGATTTATGTCCAATTTTTAATTTATCAAAGCTTCCGTTCATTTTTAATTATATTTAAAATACTCCCCAGGTAGGACTTGAACCTACGACCAATCGGTTAACAGCCGATTGCTCTACCACTGAGCTACTGAGGAT
>JAYJME010004551.1:0-10508 GCA_036873775.1 Costaria costata
GTTATTATCTTCGTCTCGAGAGGGCCGTTTTAAGGGTATCTCTGCTATTTTCAACAACCTACCCATACCCGAGATAAATAAGTGTTCCTTGGTGATGGGGGAATGTTGGATACTTGGAGACGGACGGACTATATATAGTAGTGTAGTACCTTTTGGGCTTCTTCTGCAGAGTAGTATCATAGTACGCCGAAACAATATCCCAAAGCAATATTTTTTCGCTTGCAGCGAAAAAGTGCCCCACAACCACTTATTTAAGCTGCGGGGAAGGTTGTTGCGCACAGTCCAAAAATCTTCTTGTGCGAGTACGTAATGCACCTGCGGCTCGAGTTGCGCTATTCGTGTTTTCTCAGCTCTATGTGCTCCAGCGGAACAGAGGTACCAGGTACTGGTATTGTACATTATACCCCCTCAAAGCCACTACTTACTGCTCTATGTACTCCTTTCTTCGGTAGTCCACAGATTGAGGAATGGGAGCCGTTTGGCGAGAACGTTAAAAACTGCGGCAGCCGAAAGGCTAAACGAAGCCACCAGGCACACAGGCATACCCATGGAATATGCGCGTCCAACTCCGGTCGGCAATGTAGTATACTCGGGCGCGCAACCCCGTCGTGAACGTTCGTTCGGTCAACTTCGAACTCTTGGCCGTTCATGTGCAGCGACTTATCACCCGAGGCGTGTATTTTTGCTTTCCGGTACTCAAGCTTTTGGTGGTGGCACCTCGACTATGATGATGGTTGCAGGTAGATGTGTCGGGGGGATCTTCCCCTCTACTGACCGATTGGAAAGCTGCGATGACGCCGGTATGACTATTACGGCGGACCATAGTTAATAGGACCTACTGTAGAGACAATAGAACCTACTGTAGTAGACACCAAAACCAATATATTTTCCTATTTTTGCTAACAATACTTGGTCCATAGTTAATAGCCTACTGTAGACACAATATAACCTACTGTGGACACCATAACCTTCTTGTTCCCCTGTTGTTGCTAACAATATTTGGTCCCATTTACTATGGTCCCCCGTAATAGCAAGGACTGCTGGAAGCGGCGGTGATGTGCACGCAGACCTTCCGTGAGGGGGCCCATTCATTCGTGTTAGTTCGCCCCCGCCTCGAGCGCGGCCTTTTCGCCCTTGTTCACACCAAAGAATATGTGTCATCTTAAAGTTTCTACACGCATCGTTACGTTTTACATCATCATCCGATCAAAAAGCAAGGTAGATTCCAGCAGTCGTGACAGAAGACGCACACACCTGGCAGCTTTCAGCAGAGAGGGGGGCGTAGCAAGCAGCCCCAGCGATCGCCTATCGTACCGAGCTGCAGCTCTCCCTTTGTTGGCCCACAGAATAAGGTGCGGGAACGGCTTGCTTGGTGGAGGTGCCAAACAGGCGCAACAGGGTTTTGAGGGCATGTGCGACCAACCCTGGACTCTAAAACCTATATCTTCGACCAATTCAATACTTACCCCGTCGTCAACCAAGGGTTATCCACAAAAAAAAAAGAAAAATCCCGATCCCCACTATATACCCATTTGCGAGATCCAGACAAGGGGATATATACCAAAATCAAGGAAATTATAAACATGAAAAAACTCGCTTTTTCGTAATTTCCTGAAATTCCACCGCACTGTTATGTTTGTCAGCTTGATCTTGGGAAGGAGTGTAGGTCGTTTTCTCTTTTTGTCGAGCACCCCTGGATAAACGCATATGTATATATATATATACTCGTATTAATTGGGGGCAAGAAGGTGGATGAATACCATATATACTTAATGTCTCGAGTTAGTGCGTATCGTGCGCCTCGTTGGAGAAAACTAATTAATGTCTTGAAATAGTCTGGATCAAATATATTAATTATATAAGATGGCGTTGTATCGCAGGCTTTTAAGAATGTGCGAAACGGGGGCCGGGTGTCGCAGGCAATACAAGTATTTGTTCCCCCAGGGAAAGTTAATGTTGAATATAACGGTTTGTAGTTGAAAACAATGTGCCAGCAGAATAAGATACTGCTGAGTTGGCAGGGTTGTCGCATTGGCAAAAAAACATTGATGGTCGTGGTATGAACACAGCAAAAATAGGTGACATACGATCGCGTAGGGAGCGAGATCACTTGAGTTGCGGGTTGTGCCTACGGAGTGGTACTACTGGAGAATGCAGCACAATACAAACAATGGACAAAGCACGTTGAGCCTACCGCTCCAGTAAGTGTTAATGGTAGGCTTAGGCTGGTGCCTAGATAAAGAGGGAGAATGAACTACTACTACTACTACTCTGTTTATACATACCAGGAACTATATTGGCGTTGCGAGATGACTACGTAGAGCTTTGTCGAGGAATACGGGGGGCTGTTGTTCGCTCGGTGTTATGTTACTGGCAAAGTTGCGGGAAATATTATAGATATGTGAGAAGAGAAGGTGAAAGGTGATATAATACAAAGAGCAGTGGCCAAAAAAGGGTATACCCGATGGGTTTGTGGACAAAACAGGGGTATCATACCATTGTATTTTAGTGACCGCGACGACCCCAGGGCGCCATCTCATTGGCCACCGCCGGCCACCACCCGACGCTGGCCACAAACCCGTCGGGTATACCCGCTTTTGGCTACTCACCTCCCAAGGGGTGCCAGATTCGTACACCTACCAACCCGAAAATGTCCGGGCTGTTCGACCACAACCGGCCCAACAGCCCACCACGCACAAGCCGACGCACTACTACTAGCCAAGTTAATCGAAGTTCGTGCCCCCCAGCCAGCCCTGTTGCCGACGGAACCATCTGCTTGATAGATAACCATCCATCTGCTTGACTGGTCTCCATGATTTGGTTGATTTGCACTGCCTCTCCCTTCCAATCAAAAGCCACCTGAATACGGCAAAACAGAGCAGTAGTGGTTGGTTGGCAATGCTCTCTCTCCCTTCCCCATACAAAAAGCCACCTCATCACGGCACAGCAGTAGTAGTTGATTCGTTCTCTCTCCCACCCAAAAAACACGGCTCTCTCTCTCCCTCCTCGACGAACCACCAGCCACCAGCCACCTCACAGCACAGCAGTAGTATAGCAGCTCGTAGCTGATTCACAGCGCACTTTCTCTCCTTCTCCCAACCAAAGGCCACCTCATCACGGCACAGCACCAAACAGCAACTGCTCTTTCTCTACCTAATCTCCGAACCACAAGCACAACAGTAGTGTAAGTAGCTCGTAGCTGATTCACAGTTGAAACTCGGCTAAATACGTCGTAATACGTCGTGACACGTCGGCTGATACGTCGCAATCGTCGGCTGGTGCGTGGTGGGCTGTTGGGCCAGTTGTGATCGAACAGCCCGGACATTTTCGGGTAGGTGGGTGTACGAATCGGGTACCCCTTGGGGGGTGAGTAGCCAAAAGCGGGTATACCCGGTGGGTTTGTGGCCAGCGTCGAGTGGTGGCCGGCGCTGGCCAATGAGATGGCGCCCTGGGATCGTCGTGGTCACTAAAATACAATGAATAGTACCCTGTTTTGTCCACAAACCCATCGGGTATACTCTTTTTTGGCCACTGCTCTAATACAAACAACAAGTTGATATCCTGAGGTATGATAGGTTGATCCACGCGGTTAAATTGAGGCACTCACTCCTTGCGTAGAGTGATGGATATATATTACCTGGTACATAATGTCATAATTTCCAACTTCGAGGGAGACTATACGATGCATTTTCTGTAATACATTATCTCTGTGTCGTAGCTTGTGACCACAGAGCGTGTTTCTCCTAGCTAGGGTGAAGAATCAGCACGGACAATGTGGGTGTGCTGGATGTCGACGAGTACTGTAGAAGAACGGTTTAATGTGAAGAACACACACATATATTCGACCAACTTAGAACTTAGAACCCCCAGTCAATTGTCCTAAACATTCATTTATTTTCCGAATTCAGCATTCATCTATGATACTGGTATTATGTATTATTATGGGTATTATTTTCGTTGAGTTTACAGAGTAATCTATCCACATGTCATACTAAACAAACAGCACGGGCACTGGCTGGGTGTGCTGGATGTCGACGAGTAGAAGAACGGTTTGATGTAAAGAACACACCCAGACGCATTTGGTGTGCGTTGTTTGTGTGTGTGCGTATGCGACGGCAATACTCTGTACAGCATTATACTCTGTAGAACAAAATCACAGTGCTCGAGTGTGAAGTGCTCAGTATGCTGTTCTCCTTACCTCTTTGTCTGTGTTTTTTCTTGCGGGCGAACGGCTGAAAAGCCGTCGATTGATCATTATGATAGCCCCCTACTATGCGTTGGTCCAGCTATCTTGCTCGAAATTTGTGTTTGTTCGCTCATTACGCCACCCCCCCATATATTGTACAGGTTGGGTTGGCGTCGGTTGGCAACGACGCTGTACAACAAGCCAGCCACTGCGTGAGGTGGACAACCAGAGTACCTTTTTTTTCTTTCTTTTTGGCGGTCACTGATGGTTATCGAGTAGATCATGTTGTTCGGGGTGGAGAACCCTAACTCCGCACAACAAGGGGAATGGTTGCATCACGTAGTGTGAATATGGTAGGGCACCCACGAGGCAGCTACATTGTAATTGTACTACCCGTTGTTGTTGTTTTCACGTCAACTCATCGCTAAAATCAAGTCCGTGGTCACAGGACAGGCTCCAACAATAACTCGGGAATGGAAGAATACTTCCGGGAAAAGATAGAAATACAGACAGGAATAATGCGCATACGAAGTAACTCAAGAAAATCGTACCCCTCAGTCGAGAAAAATAAAAACAAGGGCTCAGCGTACGTACATACGAGGTACCTGGTATGACGCGTGCTACGATAGAGGTAGCACTTTTCGGCTTTTTCGCTTCTGAATAACTGGGCTCCTTAACCCAAAATCATCGGAATGACATCCTTGTTTTACGAGGAATATTGTTTTTAATGCCTAGTCCATGGGTTTACTCATCGGGCTGCCCTTCCAGTTTACTGAAAAACAGTTTTCGGGTGTGATATGGAGCTCCTAAAGTGAAGAACCTCAGAAAATTAATGGAACAACACCTCTATCGTAGCATGGGTCGTATTCGATATATACTTCGTAAGTTGTACGACTGGCAGCAGGCCACCCAAGGGCTCGCATACTACCAAAAAGGAAAAAAGAAGAAGAAAAAGAAAAACAAATAGAAAAAATAATAAAAAAGCAAACCAAAACGCGAACCAAAACGAAAATAAACCAACCAAACGAACCAAAGAGACAGCATCAACCACCCGAAGAGAAACTCAACTAAAAAGCGAGAAAACGAAAAAGCGAAAAGCGAAACAGGAAAACGGAAACAAAACGGAAGGGAAATGAAGGGAAAGGGATTCAAGGGCTGGTCCGGGCGGCGGTACTCTGCGCTAACTACTTACGCCCAGGGGAAGGCACGTACCATGACGATGATGGCCATGCCCAGACGTAATATATGTGAGGGTGGGATGCGCAAAACAACATAAAATAGTATAATACGGGGGCTATGGTTAATAGGACCTACTGTAGACACAATAGAACCTACTACTGTAGACACCAAAACCTGTATATTTCCCTATTTTTGCTAACAATATTTGGTCCTATTTAGTCCCCCGTAATAGCATTTTTAATTTTTTCCAGGAACCCGGTATTATTTAGAAGGCACAATATCGCATTGTACCAGTGGTGTTTCCCGGTATGTAATACCTGGTATGTACGTTCACCCCCCATGGCTCTTTGGACGCGACGATCGTACGCACTACGAACTGCTATACTTTACCGGGTACGTGACTATCTTCGACTGTCTGTGTACGTGGACTGGTGTGATACTGCTATTACGGGGACCATAATAAATACTCCGGAGTAGGACCAAATATTGTTAGCAAAAATAGGGAAATATATAGGCTTTGGTGTCTACAGTAGGTTCTATTGTGTCAACCTTAGGTCCTATTAACTACGGACCAAATATTGTTACCAAAAATAGGGAAATATATAGGGTGTCTACAGTAGGTCCTATTAACTATAGGTCCACCGTAAATAGTTTATTTAGGACGTTACTACATATATTACAGTCGAGTGGTGTACCCACTTTAAGACCAGCCCGTGACAAACCAATTTAGGTGGCCATATCTCTATTATTAGACCACAGATTATTAGCGTTAACTACTGCAAAAGTTATCCTATACTAATTCCAACTAGCTTTTTTTCTCGTGAGAAGCCGGTTTACCTAACCCAGAAGAAACGGCCAGAGCACATCACTGTTGTATGATAGGTAGCCCCTTTTAGCGTTTGGGCCTTTTAGGGCTGCAGTCCCGTTTCGGTGATAAATCACTTGAAATTAGAGTTAGCTACATGTTTCTGTGCAATGCGGTACTAAAAAAAGGGCTTGGAGTGTGTTCGGGATTGGAGGGAGTTCCCTTACAATACCAACTTTTCTTCCTTATCAGAGTTGGTAACGGTCCCTTATGGTCAATAGTGGGCGAAAAAAGTGCCGCATAATTTTGAGGTCCGTTGTGTACCGTTTTCCCTTTGTCGCACGGTTATATTATACGTGCTGGTACGAAGGGCAAAGGCTTGCCTCTCGGGCTGTCCGTTGAGAACTCTGTACCCCCAGACCCTCGCCCATTAGTCTAGTTAGTCTACTGCGGCTGCAGAGACGGGGATGAAAACACAACAAAACCAAAAGGCACCGTGGTGATCACGTGCCAGTCGCTGTGCTGTACCAAGTACACCAGACAGTACGCAGAGTAGTAGTGGTGCTGTACGAACTCTGTACCCCCAGACCCTCGCGCATTAGTCTAGTTGTCTACTACGGCTGTAGAGACGGGGATGAAAACACAACAAAAACCAAAAGGCACCGTGGTGATAACGTGTCAGTCGCTGTGCTGTACCAAGTACACCATACAGTACACAGAGTAGGAGTGGTGCTGTACGAACTCTGTACCCCCCAGACCCTCGCCCATTAGTCTAGTTAGTCTACTACGGCTGCAGAGACGGGGATGAAAAAAGCACAACGAAACAAAAAGGCACCTTGGTGATCACGTGTCAGACGCCGTGCTATACCAAGTACACCAGACAGTACACAGAGTAGCAGTGGTGCTGTACGGTAGGAGAAGCCGCCTTTGGCACAATTTCTGGATTATTTATTGTCTAGGATACAGTATAGAAATCGGGGAATTGGTCTTGGCCAGCGTGTGGTTCCAGTGTTATGAGAGGGGATTTTTTTTTAACCGCCCAAAACACTAACCCTAACCCCAACCCCGACCCCAACCCGACCCATATGAGCTTTTTCTGGAAAAAATCAGGCTTTTTTTTTTTTGTTAAAAAATTGGTGGACCATGCTGACGTCAAGTTATAAAATTTTCCACGATTTCTATACTGTATCCTAGATAATAATTCAGACATGAGCCAAAGGCTACTGGTATCATCAGTACTCTTCTACACATTCACATGGGCGTGGTTTCCTGCGGTGGTGTGGTATCTTACAGAGAAGGATGGTATCATACCAGTACGTCTCTATTTGCCATGAGACACGAAGATGGATTGAAATGGAGACTCGAAAGTGGTGAGCATCATTGATTGTAGTATTAATAGCCTAGATATGACGCCAGGCCCGGAACAAGAGAACGAGAACCCCTTTCTCGTAGATGAATGATAAAACGCAAAACGCACATTTTCTCTATTTATTATCTCCTTCTGTAATTTTTTGTTTGTTTGTTGTTGTCATGTTTGCCATCCGACTGACTGACAGCGTACAACGTTGGTGTCAATTGCAAAAAATGACAAGAAAACAGAATAGGACGGAACACTCGCACAAAATCATGAGCGTACGGCAAAACAAAGACCGATTCGACACACAAAAAGAGATCCTATAAAACCAACACCGTCTCTGCACCTCATCCATCAAACAGCGACTGAACCCCCACGTGAAATCCCGACGTACTCCATGCCGGCATTGTAGGGATGCGAGGGTCTATCTACGTTTGGTCATATGATACGACTATGATATGGCCGTTGCACGAAATGAGCGCACAACCCCGTTAGAGCCGGAAACGGTTTTTGGGGACAAAAACACTTGGAAATAGTGTGGGATACTTTTTGCGGTAGTGAAAGGGTTAATCTACTTTTAGTGTGGATAATTGTAATCTGTAGTTTCGAGCAGGGTTGTTGGTTGGTCTATGATGAGTGATGAGTGTTGAGTGGTATTTTGAGCGGAGAGGTTTGGTGCCATTCGGTGCCCGGAAGGGAGCTTGACCTCTTCGATCAAGAAAAAATGAGGCGTAGCAATGCCACGAATAATGCGTCCTTGTTTGCTTGAGAACCGGTGGGAAAACGCTCTCCCGCCGTCATGAATCATACGGCACCTATTATTAGTCCAAACTCTGGACGGAATATAAGGACTGTTTGGTCTTCGTAATTTTACCCCAACGGTCCTTAACTAACCCTTTTAGAGCCGGAAACGGTTTTTGGGGACAAACTTACTTGGAAATAGTGTGGGATACTTTTCGGGGTAGCAAAAGGGTTATAACCCCTATTACAGCCGGAAACGGTTTTTGGAGACAACCGTACTTGGAAATAGTGTGGGATACTTTTCGGGGTAGCAAAAGGGTTAACCCCTTTACAGCCGGAAACGGTTTTTGGGGACAAACTTACTTGGAAATAGTGTGGGATACTTTTCGGGGTAGCAACAGGGTTATATATAACCCCTTTAGAGCCGGAAACGGTTTTTGGGAACGAAACTACTTGGAAATTGTGTGGGATACTTGTTTGTGGTACAGTAGTAAATTGGTTAAGTTTCCGTACAGAGTGTACCTGTTATACAGCAGTGTTTGTGTTCTTCTACTCGTCGACATCCAGCACAGCCCAGTGTCCTTGCTGATTCTTCACCCTAGAAGATACACGCTCTGTGGTAGTCACAAGCTACGGCACAGAGATGATGCCTTGTAGTAGTGCATTAGACAAGGCAATGTCATGCCATCGTGCTGACGACAGACACAACATACCGATACATACGCCAGCAACCGACAAACAACGAAAGAGAGAATACGAAGGGTAGCTGTTAGTCCCATCCCATCCCGCCATGTAAATAAATACAGCATATATAGGCCCGCTATTGCGAGGGGGCACAGTAATCGAGACCAAACATGGTTACCACCAGGTACCAGTATCATACTAAAAACTGTGAGTATCGTGGGTTCTGATGACTACTTATTTTAGTTTTAGTTTTGGTCCACCGTTATTGGAAGAAAGCAGGAAAGACCTTTTATGAATATTACTATTAATGGTAGAGGGGAAATGAGGCGAGGGTCAAACCTTGCAAGGGTGCCTTTAGTAGGGTGAAGTATAGTATTAATAGTGTATCGCCTCCCCAAAAATATTAAATAATTCCTTCACACTGGCCCGAGTCAATAATCAATGAATTTCATCCACCCCAATTCCCTCTCTTAACTTTACTCGCCATGTCGTATAGAAATATGAAGATTGATACATGGATACCCTGGTACCTATCTCCCTCGAACACAAACATGAACGTATTGTATATTTTATAAAATTGAAAAAATACGTCAGCTGTGAGTACCAGGTATGTATTGTATACTGTATATTCTCTGACGTAACGGTCTGATTCGTAACTGCTGCTGTGATGGACGTTCATGATTGCCACGATACGTAACAAAAATACACCTGGTATTTTTTATTTTCGCACGGACGATTAGCCTATTAATATTAATAGTAGGATTTAATGCAATGCCGGCCGCTGGGCATGGTTTCTAGCATCGCCAAAAAAGCGAGCCCCAGTTTCTTTCTTTGTAGGCCTATACTGGCTGTACAGCAGTAGATTCAAGCCGAGCATCCGTGTGCATATGATGTTATACGTACGTACCGCTCGAAATTTGACCGACTACTCGCACACAACGGATGTCGTGGTGAATCAAATTCGGACTTTTTTACAGACAGCAGAAAGTGAGAGTTTGGCCAGCTTCGTCTCGTACGTAGTCGGTCTCATCTATGTGTGCAGGTCTATGGGAGATGTCGTATTGTATATATAGGATTGGGTAGTAACATGAGATTTTTTGCGTCCAAACGAGTTCACCATGCGTCCCAGTTTTCCAAAAAAAAGCAGCGGCATTACGCGATCGGGGACTCGTCTATTGCCCACAAAAACACTCTCGAGAGGGCAGGTTGGGGATCCTGTCTACACCCCCCAGAGATAGACCACGTTCCGTAGCTATGACATTCTGGCGTCGCAACACCAGATAGAAGGGTCTGGGCGAAGACTTTACCAAAAAGGACCAAGGGCAAGCTCAAAAAGTGACAATTCAACATTCCTGGTTCGATTTTGTTCCCGGCCCCTGTACGAAGGGTACTATTGGGCCACGCCATGAGACCTCACCTATGTGCATTGTCTGCATAAAGCTGCACCGTCGTACTGCCCGTATCCCACAGAGCATGTATTAAGAATCCGTTTGGAAATCGACGTCGTGTACGCAGAGAAATCTCGTGTGAGGACAAAAAGTTGTTGTTTTTTTAGTCCA
>JAYJME010004552.1:0-10840 GCA_036873775.1 Costaria costata
CCGTGGTCATATCATAGGGTCTGTTATCGTACGTTACATCGTTACATCATCAGCTCGGAGGTGGGCGCAATCTGAAATCTTAGGAGAGAGGTTTATCCGTAGTGTTGCATTGGCCTGTACATCCGGTGTGGTGTATGCGTGTTACGTTATTCTTGTACATGTCTATGTATAAGTATGCGTTTGTGTGTTTGCCTTTGCATGTGTTATTTGAGTCTTGGCCGGCTGGCGTCGAGTGTTCGACATAGCCAGTTGGGGTTGGAGTTGACTCGAGTTTACGGATGCGAGCGTGGGGTTGCCGTCGCAGCAACTCCGGAGGGGTCTCGCCCCTCTCTCCACCCCCCCTTTGTTCCGAGCAGGGGGGTGCGCACAAATATTATACAACTTCGAAAGCAGAATGCAAATTAAAGCCTACCCGATACGTCCAGTTTTGGTTCTGTTTTCTTTCGTCCGCATTTGAAGCAATCACAATTTGTCAGCGAAACAGGCCTTGTCACAATCCCATAATAAGTCAATGTTACCAGCTCTCTTGCACTCTTCGTGCCATCAGGTATGAGTGTCAGTACGCACTCCTACGCATCATACGCTCGTCATATCAAAGCAGCAACGACGCAACAACAAGCACGCAGCGACACTGTATTATTTCGCACTGAAATTTGAGTTAATTGTTATTCCCCCTCGGCAAATTGTCACCTTGGGCCCGTTTCAATGTTGCCCGGGCATTTCGCTATGCTTAACCTGAAACGCGAACAATACATACCCTAAGCCAAACAGACCCAATCAACCATTGGTTATCATTAAACCCTTCGTCTCGTAAACAGTTTGTGACAACCATTTTCTCCAAACAGTGATAAACGATCTACTACTATACTACTGAAGGGAGGAACTGGTGGATAGCTTCGCTCCAAATGACTTGTCGGGGCGCGTGTGCTGGTTGGACTAGGCGCTGCTGGAAGATTGGCGGGTCGCTGAGGGTAGCTTACCACATATTCGAGAAAATGGAAGACACACCCTGTGTACGAGATAAATATAACTAACTACAGTACTACTACTACTACTACTACTACTACTACTACTACTACTACTACTAATAACAATATCATTATAATAATAATAAAAATAATGAGAAGAAGAAGAAGAAGAAGAAGAAGATTAATACAAATATAACAATAACAATAACAATGCATACTTCATGTCATCGGCGATTTTGAACACCAGCTAAGGTGTAAATATGTGTTGTAGGATATAGTATATGTCGCCCTCGGATATACGCTTCATTGTTTTGCTTGCCGTGTAATAAGACGATGAAAGGTCGGAAAACGCCCCAGCTATCGGATGGTCACGCGGTGCTCAACGTATATCGGGTATATTCACAGGAGCAGGGCAAGACTATAAATACGTATATATGCTACGGTAGGGAGGGGGGTCACTCGTGTACGTAGGGGCTCTCTTTTTGCAGCATTCCCTATTTGTTTGCAGTCTTGGTTACGGAGCCACTTGCCTGCGCAAGGGGGCCTACGAGTACAAAACTCGGCGCAGCAGTGAAATTGGTGATGCATCCCCCGATACGGTACCCTTTTAAAATCAGCACTCACTGTTATTTCGCCCCTCTTGGCAGTACCTTTAGCCTTTTTTTTTCTCTTGTCGTTGCTTTAACTATCCAGGTCAACTCGTAGGAGGTTTGCTCCCTACAAAGCGAGACCTGTGCTGGTCACAGGTAGGTGTCGCAGTCCTTCTTCTCCCCGGTACGCGTGCCTTCATTGTAACCGCGCAGAGGGTTTCAGCATGTAGTCCCACACTGCTCGTTGATTTGCTTGCATGGATGGATGGGCGTTTGCCAAAACTGTCACATAATACCTGGTATATGTTTACGGCCTCGATATGACACGCAAAACAACACACACACACCTTTCTCCTTCTGACTTGTGATTTCCAAGTCTCGATCTTCCCGAAAACAAAGGGGGAGGGGTGCACACAATGGAACCGCTTTGTTTGGCTTTGGAAAGATCTCGTCGAGATATTTCCAGTTTCCATGGACGTTTGTTTGCATTCTCCCCGTTGTGGACAAAATCAGCTTGGAAATGCCTCCGACGGGGTTTGCATATCTGGCCACGAGACTGTTGTACGGGCAGCTCGCCGCCGCGCGAGAAAATATCCTTTTCTATGTCTTCCCACAGGTATGATGTGTAGGATCTGTTCTATGCCCTACTTTCCTTTCCAATACAAGGCCCGCACCGCGTTTCGCTCTTCGCCCCACAGGCAAGACGCGATCGAATTAATAAAATAAAACTAATCGTACAAAGTGATTATATCCGGCCGAAAGATACCGTAAAAGGATAAAGCAAGTGGTGACAGCTACTGTCGGCCTATCTAGAGAGAGTGGTCTGGAAGAGATAATGCTTTTTTACGTGAGAACACTCAATTTACTCTGGCATATCTGACTGGAATATAACGACACCCAGAAGTCCCAGTGATGGAACTCCGAAGATTTTTGTTTTATTTTATGATATGGCACATATAAGTGTAATATCCTACGTTCGTAGCGACGACCTGTTGGAGGAGGGTGGCAAGGCGTCCGAAGATCTTACGATAGGACTTCCTCTACCCACAGACCCAGCAGAGCAGTACGAATCCTACATACCCGCAGAGTAGAATACGTACGTATCATACATACCCGCAGTGAGTAGAGGACAGCAAATGCGAACTTGGTGTCGTATTTTCAATTTTGAAAAATTGAAATAGGAACAGCGTATTGAAATATATATATACCGATATGAAACCCTACGTACGGTGACGTCAGTACCAAACATTAAAATACCAGCCTGATGTAACGTAGTAGGTCTGCGATATTAGCGATACGCTGTGCGTACGTGTGACCGGGACGAATATTTGAGATCCATTACCATGCAGAAAAATCACACACAGATTCATACCAGTTATGTGAGGAACACACACACTCCGATGCTCCAAGCTCCCAACATCGTGTATCATGTACATATCATACCAGTGGTAGGTATGATATATGCTACCGTATTAGTTCCTTCTATTACCACTCTGCAAAACCTCACCGCGACTCTAATTCCAAGTATGATTCGCTATGTAAATCTACGTATAAAAATACCGTTTTTGTTCTGCGGCTTGGGGATGGGCCGTATTCTGAAACCGTGCTGTTCCCGGCTGCCGCCAGATTTCCAACCCTCTGTTTCCAGCCGCGTAGTGTGCTGCTTTCAGCGTTGATGTCTTCTTCTTGACTATAGCAGTAGATGGTTTGGTCGGAAGGTCATACCGTGTCACAGAATTCAGTCACTTTGTCCGTCACCGGAGTTCAACTCTTAGGCTTGTGTGTCATCATTTCATGGCTGTTGCTTCACCGACGTACATACAGGTTTTGCGTTTATTTCACATGGGTCCTAAATTCGATGGCGCATTCGTTTTTGTTTATTTTCATTTCGTTTGTTGTTTAGGCCTAACACATTGAGTATTTCGAAATTTGAAGTCCCATATTTACCTGGTAGTATACTGTATACGGAGCACAACAACAATAATAATAGGGCCTGTCTCACCGAGCTCGTTTTGTCAGAGGCACAGCTCATTTTGTCAGAGGCACAGCATAGCTATTAGCCATTGATGGAGTGAACTAGCAGTCAGCGCTGACTGCTAGATAGATCAGTAACACGGTGGGTATGGTGTGTTCTCAACCTCCCCCCCCCCCCCGCCCGCGCGAGCGCGCCCGCCTGTTCACCTGCGTTCGGTGTTTACGCCACATGGCATACTTCAGCAAGCTCCTCTCTACCTTCGAAATGAAAATGATATTCCATGGGTTTTGTTTTGCCGACGTACAGATTGTTTGATTGTTTCGCATGAGTTTAAAATCCAATGTCACATTCGGTAGGCCTTACACTTTTGATTCGTTTTTTTTTTATCTAACACGTTGCGTACTTCGAATTTTTAAGGTCCCATACGAGTAGTAGTTTAGGTGTTTCGTTTTTGTTTTGTTTATTTTGCTCATCACATGTATTATCTTCACCCGCTGTTTCCTTCTGCCTCCCTAGTCGTACGTCACGTCCGGGGTCACTACGCAGGCTATTCTCCCCACTCCCCACTACGGAACGTGCCCTCGCTTTTGACGCGGGAAGAGTTCAGCACTTTCTTCCTCGGTGATTCACGTCAAATTGTGTATACAAGTCAGTTTTTCACCGAAAACAATGGGCAGCGGCCACAAACACGTTACCTGGTCCGTTTGGGGCCAAAAACAGGTACGTACTTAAAATCAAGTCAAACGCGCACCCCACGCGCGCTGCCATTGGTCCAGCACACATTGTACCTGTCTTTTGCCGGATAAATCCCAGGTATACCCGTGTTTTTTTCTACTCTGGTTGGCTTTCACCTGTTTTTTTTGTCGTTTTTTAGCCAATCAGAGGCGCTTCATAGATCCACCCAATGCCCCTTGTACGAAGGCCGACGTACGGGGAGACCCCCTCCTTCCTCCTAGCCCCTCCCTCTGCACCCCGCACCACGCCACACGAGCGACTCACGTATCTGCCTGCATGCCTCCGCCGAGATATGTACATCATATATACGTTGCGGTGCGGATAACAGCGCGTACAGCAGTCTTAGTACTGTAGCGCTTGATCAGGGACACAACAAGAGAACAAGGGGATAGGCGATGCTGATGGTGCAAGGTATTACTTGGAGTCTTGGAGAGGGCCACGTGAAACGTCGCCATCCACGTGTATTTGGGAGATTACTCGTACGAGTACGATGTAGGACAAAAGTGCTCGGGTTTGATCTGTATGTATGATCAAGCAGAAAAACCAAGCATACAGTGATACAAAGCACGAGGTATATTCCGCCTACTACTTTCGTACCTGTCTGATGATGCTACTTGACAAAATAGAGTCCCAGTAATAACAGAAGCTACTACTACTACTATTATTACTGAACTAGTGTGGATTGGACTCCACGTAGAATTGTTTCGATCACAGTTCACAACTAAAAGCGTTCACTCACGTACATACACGGACGTGCCTACCAGATACCAGGTACCTGGTATACAATAACATACACCCAGATGTACATACACGCTATGAAGTATATCCTAAGCCTACATAGCTTTCGCTCATCATTCGGGTGAAAAAATAACCCCCTTGCGTTGCAAGGAACGGCACGGTACATGGTACATGGGGTGCGTTTTTGACTTGATTTTTGTATGTACCTTTTTTTGGCCTCAAACGGACCAGATGTACCGTGTTTTGGCATCTGCCCAAACGTAATCCTCCCTGGGGCAGATTCGAACTCATGACCTTGACCTCAGCAGCTACGAGGCTAAGCCGCTGGACTACAGGGGCGACTCATATACCTGGTAGTCATAATATATGGAGTACAACAACAATAATAAGGCCTGTCTCGTCAAGCGCGGTTTTTGTCAGAGGCACACCATAACCATTGAGCGAACTAGCAGTCACAGCGCTGACTGCTAGCGTGGTAACCGTAGCATGTACCATACGGTAGCTTCATGCTTGAACCATGCCGTGGATTGTTCGATGGAGGTATCCATGGGCAACCATTGGCGGAATTGGTATATCCCGCTGTCAACCACGGGGCCGCCCGCGGACTGTGCCGTGGGCTGTCCAACTAGTAATACTTATTATGTAGATAATTACGGGAGGCTACAAGCTCGGATCGCAAACCTTCATAATGGCGTGTAGACTGTCCAACGTGGTAGCCTAAGTGACCCGATAAATTTGCATGGTTAGATCACGTCAACTCCTCGGAGTCTTTGACCTGCGGTTTTTGCACCCCTCGAAGTTTGTCGAGGTCGCTCGTAGGCATATTGTACTGGAAGAACCTGTTTATCGGCTTTTGACTCTTTGGTATAATGGTCATATTGGATGGAAATCCAGGGTTCATCATCATATATATTATGCTCATATTATGACGGAAAAACAAAAGCATTTAGACCAACGCATAGTAGGTCGTCCCCTTCCCTGTGGTTCAGAAGTAGCCTCGAAAACTTCTGAAATTGGAAGTCCCAAGTTCGAACCCCGGCGCAAGCTGGGCTATTTTCTCGAAAGAGACCAATTATTGCCAAGAGCGCTTAGTAGCGTGAGTGAGAAGAATTCGACACGAGTCGCCAAGGGAAGAAAATGCTGAACTCGGAAAAAATGAAGGCACGTACCGTCGTAGTGGGGAGGGGGGAGAAGATACTACTTTGTGACCCCGGATCTGTGTTACGACTAAGGAGGGAGAGAGACAGTACGTAGTGCAGATATTATAGAAGGGAAGAGAACCAAAAACAAAACAGTGCATATTCGCCGGGGGGGGGGTGTGATCTTGAGCGTCCCCCGGGAAAACGGTATTTTGCAGTATATATATAGCGTTTTCTGCGACTTTGTGGTTTTCGCGGAGTTCGTGTTTCCTCATGTTCTAGTCGTCTGAGAATATTATAAAAGAAAAAAAACGTCAGCAGCAGAGTTTTCGGAAAAATGGGAACGGAGCCTAAAATGAGAAGGGACGTTTTTTTTTCGAAAGCACACCAATTGTGTGCAACTCCAACAAAAAAAGTTGACTTGACAGTCCTGTGGGGCTGTACAGCAGCCTTAGAATGAGCTGTCACTCAGGCTGGAAGTCCTAGGCATCGCCACGGTAGCCAGCATCTAGAGAAATCACAATAGAGCAAGCGTATATCGCTTACACCAAGCAAGCACCTAGGCAACGGAACAACAACAACGGTGGAGGCTGCGATGGGGACAGAGCTAAGATCAATGCCGCCGCTGTTATTTCTAGGCATCGACGTTACAGCTGCGCCGAAGGCATCAGCTAGCAGCAGCGACTATCCATAGCAAATGAAAAGCACTACGTACCCCAAAAACGTATCCCCCACTACTTACTTCCAGGTAGTTTTATCCCCAAAAACCGTTTCCGGCTCTAAAGGGGTTAAATCGTTCTTCGTTGTTTCGAGCTGCGCTCCAAACAGTGCGAACTCTACGACGCACCCAGAACGCGCGCCAGAGAGTACTTCGCTCCAACCCCGCCCAGCGCCCAGCCTTAAAAGCTCGGCGCACAGACAGTGGCAACCTCACACCGCCGGATGCTGCTGCTACTGCTACTACTGCTGCTTGCTGCAGCAGCCGTGCTGGGGTTGAAATCCACGCGGACAAAACGCGCGACGAAGATCGCTCTCGGCTGGCTGAGGTGCTCGGTTTCCTTGCACTTCGAGGAGGTATTCCTGTTCGGCTTAATACTCGAAGCATGTAGGCCTAAGATATTATAAATGAGAAAAGCGTCAGCTGTGAGATCGATTTTTTCGTCGAAAATCAGCTTCGAAAGCTGCGTGGGATACTTCAATATGCGCGTACAACGTGTTTTGTATAACCTAATGGGGGATGTATAGTCCTTATTGAGGGGAAAAAGATCTAACAGCTATGGAATTCGGGAAAGATACATAAGGATATATAGTCCTTTTTGAGGGGAACAGAGTCCGATACCTATGGGACAGAGGGGGTGTAAATCGTTTAGTATATGTGGGGATGTGGGCGCGGGGGGGGCGGGGTTGTCTACCAGCATACATGATATATACGAAGTAGCATGTCTTTTGCTTTTTCTGAAGGATATGTAGGGGTATACAGCCCTTATTGGGAGGAGCAGAGTTAGATGCTTGTGGCACTGAAGTGATTGCGCATACATGGCATACAAGGTATTGTAAGGATTTCAACGAATCTACTCTTCTGTAATATGTAATATTACTGTCTTACTGTTCCATGGGGTGTGCGTGGTTTTACCACGCATCATCAAGTTACAATATACTTCTGTGAGTGGTTATGGTTTTAAGATGTTCAACAAGTCATAAAAAACAAGCGCTTCAAAGATATTTTATATGGTACCATTAAATAACCTTACGAGTGACTCCGATAGTTTCAATATATATATACATATATATGTAGCAGTAAAAAGAGGGAACGTGCGGAAGCAATATCCATATGTGTCTAAATATTTTCACGTACACTCTTTTTTTCGAAAAATCACCACAAATCAAGCCCGCCGGACAATTTTAAGAAATGCACTTTTCCTGGTTTTAGCGCGAACACTCTATATTATTTAGAAATCAAATATAATACAATAATTGCAGTCGGTCCCCCCAGGCGAATATTTCCGAACCGGTCACCTAACGCAACGGCAATCAAATACATTACAGGATAACTGCTACGGGGAAGCCCTTTGAGTTGTTGCAGCTGCCCCACGTCGTCTGCCGTCCCTGAAGGTTTCGGTTCTAAAACGTCGGAGACATTTACAGCAGTATGGTATCCGAGGAAAAATCCCCAGAAATCGAGCTCCCATTACAATACTTATATGTATTTTAGCAGTGATCTTTACGGGGGTAGGCTGTTCACGTATTGCGTTATTTATCCGGCTAGGAAGCACTTACTGGTGGGGTCAAGGTACGGGCGAAGACCCGACCCAACCCCTAACCCTAACCCCAACCCTGCTCCCAAGTCTCAGCCAAAACGGGCCAAACCTGGCTAACAACGCGGCTGCCCTGTTTGTATCGAGCTAAACAAATCTGAACTGTGGACCACGATCCCGAAGCGCAGACCCCGTCTACGCAGTAGTTACTAAGACAAAGCATCCCTAAATATCCTTGGTAACAGATTGCAAGACCTACTCGCTCCATAAATAAATAGGGCCCTCGTGAGGGGGAAAATCGTTGTTTTGACTCTCACCTTCCCGTCCGCGGTAACAGCTAGATAGCTAACCCCACTGGACTCCAGTTTTGTAGGAGTGGCTGATAGATCCGGATATCCTCCGTTAATCGAGCAGGGGAACATCACGATGGACCCCGTCGAACTGACAGCGAAGTACAGCTGAAAACGACGTAACCGTGCAAACACCGAGGCAAATCCCAAGTAAACAAGCAAAACGAACAGGCTGAAAAACACAGGAACACAACTTATCTATATTCAGGAGATTTGAATGCAGTGATGTATTATATCAGGCAGTACACAACCAGGAACACGTTCACAAAGCAAATCGCAAGCGGCGGAGTCATAGGGGCGACCGGACCCTTTCTATCGCGGTATACATGTTGCACCCCGCCAAGACTGTTCGTAGCCTAACGCACTAAGCTGCAGGATCCTGAACCGAAAGAAGCTCGTGCATGCTATCTGTAACGACCAAGCATAGTTCTTGCTCGTGTATATTCCGCGCGAGTAAGTGCAACCGAAAATATTGGAAAGTCGAGGATGCCAAACAAACGCGACACTGCTTCAGTCAGACAGCAACATAAAACTATTACGTATATATAGTCTAATACTTTGGATGCGGGTATCTGGAGCTCGCGGTTTACATATCAAAATGCCACCATTTTGGGCTCGTTTGCAACTCCAAACCCTCACCGACGAGTCATCGGGTGCCATCACGGCGTGGTCGGCGCCAGTGATTTCTGTGTCCCCGCTGGTCACGATGTCATCTTGTACGGTCCAGCCGTTGGTCTCTGATACTCTTATCACTACGGCGGAAGAGCCGGAGGCACCAAGCTGTAGAATTTGCAAGGTTGAACGACTACAAAATATTAATATTCATATTGTTGATGATGGGGTAGCATGCAGTAAAATGGAGCTCGTTTAGGATGGTACAACTACAGTACTAGTAGTAGTGGAACCATAGATTTGATCGAAATATCTCGGAATCTGTATCACAGAGAGACCACTTCTTATTTTCGGTCCCGAAACCTCGTGAGCATAGCTGGTCACGAAACGTTCTTGCCACTATCCCACCCACCCGGCAGTAGGATTAGTATTCATAGGCTTGTGTACCCAGATCATTTACAGGTACTAACTGCTGGGCAGAGTGTGCGATACACTAGTCCACTCGGGCTGGTGGAGGGGATATCAGACGAGGACGCCCTGCAGGCGCAGGGGGCTCATACAATCCAATACTTACATTAAATGATCTACGGTGCTGAGACATAATACATTAGGAAAATGCAGTGCCCGTGGGAAAATGGAAGAGAGACTGGTCCCTGATAGCGGTTTGACTCCCGGCATGCACAGCGATCAAACAATATACTCATTCGGCTGAAAAGGGGCACTGGTTGCACTTCTACTACAACGCAGGTGCTACTGCAGGCCAGAGGACAAGAACACGAGATGGATGGCTAGTGAAGCGAGAGCAAACACGAGGACCACAGCCACCTCGCAAGAAGTATCTTACCACCCAGTCGCCAGAAGAATCAGAGGTTGCTGCCGTGATGCCAGCAAACGGACTTTGACCTTCAGTGCTCTGGTCCCGCTCGGAAATAACTTCTTCATTTCGGTTGTATCTCTCAATTTTAAGTGCCGAAATAACAATCTGTGGGACGATCCGGACGAGTCGGTGTAGGAAAAGGGGGTCGTCCTGCTGCGTCACCGGAGGCGAGGCTGCGGTGGGCTTAGTTTAGCGCATTATAATACTTTAACAAACTATGCATCAAGAAAGTCGTACCATACAGGATGGAACCAAAAGTAGCATGTGCCTAACTCCAGACGTGACACAACAATATATCTTCGCGGCAATATTCACGTGCTCTCAACAATGATTCATAAACCCCCATTCCACACAAACGGCATCTGTCACTCTCATTCGTTTTGGCGCCAAACTAACTCTGTCCAAAGCGGCGAGCATGGAAAGTGACGAAACGCGGTTCATCCACGACTACCCTCACCAGCAAATCATCGTCGTTTGTCATTCCCATGTAAACCACCTCTACCGTGTCCGTCGCTGAGAAGCGGCCTACGTCATCCATCTCGCTGGAGTCACGACAGACGAGCACGATGGTTCCGACAGAGCGTCACGATGGGCGGGAAGC
>JAYJME010004553.1:0-10840 GCA_036873775.1 Costaria costata
GCTCTCGGTGGCGGTGCACACAGCGGGCCTGCCTGTACACACGGCTCAAGTTAAGGTCCCCGCCGGTGTCCGTGGCGCGTGTTCTGGAGGTTCAAAGTTGCAAAAACTGGCAAGTAACCGCGGGGAGACGTTCCAAAAAACCCCGTGCGACTGTTTTTTCATCGTCGGCATGATGTACCATCATTCGGTGTTTCCACGCCGCATGTAGAGGGCACACAGGGCACAGCACGCACGAGGCAACAAAGACTATACAGACTTGAACGACGCACACATCAGGCGTCGTGCAGCAGTAGTTGGTACCATGCTCTAGGCTTCTGTGCAGCTCTCTCTCTTCTATATTCAGCTGACGTTTTAGCAACCAAAGTGCGCATTTTAGTTTCGGCACTATGTATGATGATCTACGCAGATCCACGTGTTTATATCATACGCGTACGTTGCACTGTCGATCGATCCACGTACGTATTTCCAGCCAGATCTACCTGTATCTATATTAGGTAATGCTGCTTGGTATAGTAGTGATAGTGATGGTGTCGCCTTGGGTCTTCAATGCTACGACGGTTTTAGCCTGCTCCACGGAAAACCCGCTCTAACGTGCGCCACCCGCCTTCTCGACACGGCACGAGGGTGTCACGCCCGCTCCACACAGCGGCCCTCCGTGACCCCGGCGAAAGAACGGCCGACCATGCCCAACTCGGCAAACGGGGGGTTGGGAAGGTGCCCTCCAGGGGACGGCTCGCTCTCTCCCCGGGAACGGAGCGGATCAGCGCCTCCCCCACTATTTTCAAACTGATAATACCCACACTAACTTCAACATAAAAATATCCCACGCTAATTTCAACATTTATATATATATTCCACACTATATTCAAGTTATTTTGTTTTTTCGCCAGAACGTTAAAATTTCGATCCTCAAATCCGGCCTCATAATCGAAGTGCCGTCAAGTCCGTACGATACAGCCGATCCTACCAAAATTTCAAGAGTTTTCAAACTTGAGAAAACAACGTCGACAAATTTCCGAAAAAAAGTCGAAAGGTCGATTTCCCGCGCCCCCCCGCCCCAAACCTGTAAGGTTCACGTATTTTCCTCCGTCCATTTGCGATGCTAAAGAAATAATGTCGAAAGTCCTTTTAAAAGCCAAAGAGGCCTGATGAAGAACCATACCTACTTCGCTGTGGTATATCCACAAGATATTTGATCTCACAGCTGACGTTTTATAATAGTATGTACCTGGTATCTATGAATAAGCGCATCGAAGGCCACAACGACAAATATCAGCATTTTTCTGTCAACGAACATGCGTGGTCAAAACCTGGCACTTGACAATATTTTCAAAACAGGCAGGTAGGTACCCAACATCTCTCTCGACATGTTGTTTCATGCTTTACAGCACAGTCCCTTTCAACACCTTCCCTTCCCTGCTCCCGCGCCCCCCGCCCCGACCCTCTATGATATACTTGTTTTCCTCCTTCCATGCGATGCTAAAAAATGGTGAGAGTCCCTAAAAAACGAAAGAGGAAGAAGAGCCTGAACTACGGCAGGAATATCATATTATTGGGTTAAAATATATTAAAAGGTGATACGCAAAAGACATGTACATACCGGTTTCGTATGTGTTGATGGACAGTAAACACCCCCCCCCCCTACTCCCACAATCTTTCTTATTTTTACTCTACGATCTACACCCTCTCAGCCCCACTACAGAGAGGTACCTGACTCTGGTCCCGTCACAGCTAACTATATATGCTTACGTATCATTCATGAAGTCATCCATCCATGCCCACGCCAACCTTTGTACACTTACCTACTTCCATGGCTGTTAGATATCCTTCCCCTCGATAAGGACTACATATCCCCCATTAGGTTATACAAAACACGTAGTACGTGCGATCGACGTATCCCACGCAGCTTGCAAACTTGAGCTTCGACAAAATCCTCGATCTTACAGCTGACGTTTTTCTCTTTTAAAATAAAACTCGACTCGGAATTGAAATCCCATCAATTCTCAGCGAGATCGTCATTACTGCACTACAGTCCCTTCAAGATACTAAATCCCCACGTACAGAGCAAAGCAGTGCAATTTCGGCATTTTTTATGGTATACCCTGTATCATACCAGGTTCATACCCGCAGCTACGCCAGGAACACATAATACTAGGTACATACAGCAGTGAGTGGTGGGTACGTGGGTACGTAAGATTGTGTATATGATATGATAGAGCGTACAAACACTACTAGGGTCTTATACATCAGTACGTTGTGCGTAGTATACAGCAGCTGGGAGAGTGGTTGGGTGGGTGGGTGGGTGGGTTTGTGGTTTTGTGGGTTTGTGCGTGGTTGGATGGCCGTCTTACGCGTACAATGCGTATGTGCCATTGCCGTATCGGCCCCGCTGTACTGATGTCACCATGGCGTCACGATGGCGTCACCACGGCGACTTGATGGCGTTGCAATGGCGTCACCACGGCGACACCATGGTGTCATGATGGTGTCACCCTATCACGCCAATTAGAGGGAATACCAACAGCCACGATAACTCCGTAATGACACCGTGGCAACACAACGGCGACGCCGTGGTAACCCGTAGTGACACAATGGTGACACCACGGGGACACCATGGCGACAACGTGGCTACATTGTTGGGACACCATAAAAACGCCATGGTCACACCACGACCACGCCATGGTGTCGCCATGGCGACACCGTGGTCACACCATTGTGTCGCCACGGCATCGCCATTGTGTCGCCACGGTGTCACTAAGTCGTCACCACGGTATCGCCACGGTGTCGCCACGGGGTCACCGCGGTGTCGCCAAGGTGTCACCACGGTGTCGCCGTGGTGTCGCCACGGTGCCGTCACGGTGTCACCACGGCGTAGCCTTGGTGTCGCCATGGTATCGCCGTGGGGTGTCGTCACGGCATCGCCATGGTGTCGCCACGGTGTCACCACGGTGTCGCCACGGTATCGCCACCCGATCACCACGGTGTCGCCACGGTGTCACCACGGCGTCGCCACGGTGTCGCCACGATGTAGCCATGGTGTCGCCATGGTGTCGCCGTGGTGTCGCCACGGTCACACCACGAACACACCATGACGTCGCCATGGCTACACCGTGGTCACCATGGTGTCGCCATGGTGTCACCACGGTGTAGCCACGGTGTCGCCATAGTGTCGCCGTGGTGTCGCCACGGTGTAGCCATGGTGTGGTGACTTGTCGGTCCACGATGGCGTCGCCATGGTCACAACCGGGTTATTTATTGCAAACAAGGGTAAGATAATGTACGTCCCCCGCTTCGAGCTTCACCGCCGCCCGTTGCCTTTTAACTTTGTTTTTCATCATATGGGCTTGTAGTAAGACATTTTGTTTGGTTTCGTTTGTATGAATGGCGTGTTTTACGGGGATTCTATTTTATCCCCCCCCCATGGATTTTCGCTGTAGGGGTTTCTACGTTACGTCATTGGGAACCACAGTTGTTTCGTATGTATGGTTTCGTGCGCTATACTGCTGCTGTACCATACCAGTTACATCACGCACGTGGAGCAGGAGCGTTCAGCAGTGACTACGGTAGTACGTGCGCAACAGTGTACAGCAGGAGCGTTCAGCAATAACTACAACAATATATGCCTTCAGCAGTAATTACAGCAGTATATATAGTGTACGTGCATACCGACCCGTATCATTCATACTTCGAAGTATATAATGTTACGTGCGTACAGCGGTGCCAGAATACGATTTATAAGGACAGCGCTGCTGCTGTATGTGCCAAACTCGAGATGCATTATGCACGCAGTGCACACAGCAGCAATATACGGGTGGATGGGCGGGAGGGTGGGTGGGTGGGTGGATTCGTTCGTGGCTGGGTGGGTGGGTGGGTGGCTTATTTCGTGCTCGGGAGGTTGGGTGGGAGGGTGAGTGGGTGAGATACTTACGCTATCATAACCCCCCCGTGTGATTCTGGCTCCTAAGTAAACTGTTGGAATCTCAGCTCTAATGTCACCGCGCCCCGCTGTGCTGTACGTACTGATGTGCTGCTGTACTACATGGTGGATAGGTCGATGGGTTGGGGGGTGGGGTGATGGGGTGGTGCGTGGATGGGTGGTGGATTGGTGCCTCGGTTGGTGCGCGGATGGTGAGTGCTTTTTTATTGCGTAACGCGAGCCGTTGTTGTGTACATACCGGCCCCACTGTTGTAGATGCGGGTTTACCTTTATAAATAGTATTATGTACTATACAAAGTCCCCGTTCATGATGTGGATTCTTCGAAATTGGGGGGGTGTCGCAAGTTGAAGAGGGGGGCGCAGGCGCTCCTGTAGATACTGTTATGGGTGTAGGTGAAGTTCGCTGCTGCTGTTGATTGCTGTGAACTGAGCGAGTTCGTTTGAAATCCAGACAGCGCGTGGGTGAAATTCGTCCAGATTGTGTTCAGGGTCGCACACACCAAACACACGCATACACACGAAGAAGCACCGTTTGCGGTTCCCACAAACGGAAGACCTTGGAGTACGACTGCTGTTAGGCCATGGCTGCCACAACTCAAAGAAGTTGGCACGAATAACTTGAATTATGGTGTGATATACAGGGAGCAGCAGCAGCAGACAGCACGGCAACGAAAGTATAAAGCAAAAAGCTATTATAGGCGTTGAAATTGCGTTGCTCTTTTGAAGACTGCTGTGTGTTGCTGTACGACGGCTCGTACATGAAACACCGTTGGTGGCTGGTATAAAGGGAAACCCTTGAAGCGTGGCTACTGTTACCCCTTATATATGCCTCCGACTGTAGAGTCTTTGAGTGCTGGTGTGGTATAGGCAATGCAGGAGATCGACCAACGCCGAAATGACGAGAACACTCGAAAGGTGGGTGCAGATATATACGGGTTTGTGCCATTAATCCATGTGTCATGCTTGCAACACACTTGGGACAATGCAGCAAATTGTGTATGCCACGGTTCCATGCGACATCCAACGGCATGTGCGTGCCATGGCTGTGTGGGCCATGTGGTCGCTCCATGTGCCATGGGCTCCATGTGCCATGTGGTCCATGTACCAGACTTCCAGCGTGCATGTAAACATGCCCACCAGAACGGTGCATATTTGGGTTTCTGCGACATCTGGGTGGCCGTACTAAATCCTAACGCCACCCCGTGGTTACGTGGCGGTGTTTGCGAATTTGAACCCCCAGAGCACGTGTCACGGACCTCGGCCGAAGCCCCAACGTGTCCCATGTATGCACGAGGGCCCGCTGCCCGCCCCGCGACCGAGAGCACGAGAAACCTAGGCCAGGGCCTAAACATGAATCGTGTGTACACGTGGACCGGCTGCGTGCCCCGCGGCCGAGGGCAGGAGAAACAAGCCACGGGTGTCGAGGAAATCCGTCAAATATCCCGGAAGAGTCCATTTGGTACTTAGAAAAACCACGTTTTGTTTAACGTATACCTGTCATATGATACCAGGTACCAGGTATGTAATTTCGGGTTATGTTCAGATATGACACCGACCCCTCTCCTCACGAGCTGCTGCCGCTACCTGCAGACAGGGCCACAATTAGTACCAGGACGGCGGCCTTGGTCGTCGGTGGTGAGGGGTTGGGCCCCTGCTGTTTGCTGCCTGCTGCTATAGTACTCTCTGAAAATAATCACCGGCGCTGACAGCTGCAGCATGTGAATTTAACTTTCCAATCTATGTATCGCGCATTTATCTTACCACCCCAAGAACAGCGGCTACACTTGGTGCCTGCTGGCAGCTGCGGGCGGGGTAATGTGTGGTAAGAAACAACTGTTCTATTAAATAGTACGCTGTGGCAACATGTCGTTCGGTAGCCATTAGCTGCGATGACGAGAGCTCTCGAGGTTTAGGTGGGTCAACATCCGCGGAGTAAAAATGTACAGATTTCTACTATAAATAGAGCTTGACACGGGGCCCTCCGCCCCCACGGTAGAGGGCCCATATTGTGTGCAAGATTGTGTATTAGTACGAGTATTAGCCCTGGATGACATATTACGAGTGAAAGTGATATTCCAATATTGACTGCGCTACAAACAATAAAGACACATTTCGAGTTCCTTAGGGCATACGCCGTACGCCGTCACGGTTGTGCATAAGTATGGTAAATCGCTTCCCAAGCATTGAACCGGGGACGAGTCCACATGGTTTTTGGTGCTTTTTCGGCCACCGACCCCTCTGTTACCAACGCAATATTATTGGCCTGGAGGAGTTCACGGTATCTTAACAAATTGTTATGAACGCGCAGAAGAGTCGTATAGGTCTTGCTCTACTGAACAGCGGGGTTAGTGATCAGGAATACACCGAGTAAATCAAGAGAGTCAGATGAGACAGTCAACACATTTCTGGGTTTAGATTATCACACATGGCACGGGGCCATCGGTTTTTAGTATCAAAACACCAAATATCTGGCACACGGTCCGGTGTCCCCGATGAAATATGCGCTTCTGCTGTTCCCAGGGTATTGCGACCCGACAATCGAAATATATTGTCGAATCCTACATTTCACTCGAATCGCGAACAATACTCGCCCCCCGGGAATCTCCACTTGACATGGGGGTAACGTTAGGCTTCATTGCGGCATTTGATCACCACGTGGACAGTATCGACTCCATCAAGCACTTGTCCAATGTTACGTACTAGCAGCGAGATGGGGTAGCACAATCTACCCCAGGTTCCGGTTAGCCTCGAGAAAGGGCTTGAACTTCGGTGGTGCCGAGACACGCCATGACTGACGTAGTGCGGTCGAGTTAATGATCGTCAGAGGGCAGGTGATGTAGAAGCCTGAACAGTGTTGAGGCCGGTGTTCCGTGTCTACTGGTTCTGCTCGAGGGGATCAACATCCTCTATCGGTAACTCACAGGGTTTCAAGATCCGCCAGACCCGTGAAAGTACCGGCAGGGAAGGTCTCGAAGTTGTTGCCGTACAGGTACCTGTCGCAACGACGGAAGAACAGATGCCCCTTTCAGGTAAAAGTCACAAGCAGAAACAAACCCTACCACATGACAGCGTAAATCGTAGCCCTCGAATAGTACCCATTCACTCTTGCTACAACTGTAGGCCGCTTTATCTTCATGGGCTCGGGTGTATCTGCGCATGTGTGTACAAAGGCGTACATCGTGCCTCGTTTTATGACACAGCAACTAGAGCCCTACACGCGGTGGACAGTGGTTCCGGTGGAAACAGCAAACGCAATTCCCCATCGAGCGACGGCCATTACGAGTGACAATTCAAACAACACACCCACAGATCACTTCGGCTCGTGCTCATCGAAGCAAGTTTTGCCGAAAACAGAGTTCTGTTTTCATTTTGTTTTCAGTTTCATGTTTTCTTCAAATCCAAATAATCAAAACAAAAATGGAACACATGGCATTTTGAGAACGTTTCTGTCCTTGATTTGGGAAATCGGGAAACAAAAAAATGGAAAGTAGGATTTGTTTCTACATCCCTCGCTTGAATAAGCACGGTCCTCACCCCGAACCGTACTACAGTAGGTCCGGCTGATTCCTGATTACCAGCGGTGAACCAAATTGATCTCAGATACAAGACGTGGGGATGACCACAAATATCGTTCACCATTCCGGCTGTCGTCATGAAATGGTCACAATTCTCCCCACGCTTGAGTCCGGAATGGGATCGTCATTAATTCAGCTTGAGCCGCTTCGAAGACGACGGAACGTTCAACACAGCACAACCGGATGCGTACTTGATGGTTGTATCTAAACAAAGCCAAGCGCAACCGAGGTGCTTCGATATCAATTTGAAACCAGCACAATAGGCATACTCACATGTGCTCCACGGACACCAAAGGAGCGAACAGATTCTCCGGAATGGTGGCCAGCTCGTTGTCGTCGAGGTCCCTGATCAATGAGGAAAGACAGCCGAATGACACGACAATCAACGGTGAAACAAGAACAGCGTTGCAAAACAAAGCCTTACCCCCACGCAGGGCGCGGAGGGGTCTAAGTAGCACCTCAGAGGTTACTACCACACAGATCGTGTCGGCGTCTAGTTGTGCATGATTGGAAGCACTATCCCGGTGGGTTTGTAGCATATGCAATACGGTCAGACCAGAACTAAAACCCCTGTTGTTTAATTACCCCGCTTACTTACGGTACTGGTTGCTGTTTTACTGTGGATACTAGACAGGGCGCGGGCGGCGCTGGGATACTAGCCAGAGATGCACGTCTCTACAGGCATAAGACACCAACATAGTTGTGCGCGGTTACTACAGTATCGCAGGGTGAACCGACCTGTGTGCTGTCCCATTGCGTCAGACCTGTCTCCCGGCAGATAACATTCGAAGCGGGGATATATACTATTTGTGAAGCTGGGTGCCAACGCCAATTTACATACTGTTTCCGTTTGCATACCTGTCCTCTGCCGCGAACATCTCGCGACGCAAGCGCAATATTTGACTTAGACGCGTCAGACGTTGGCAGGATGTCGCTTACGCTCAGTATCTTTGAGGCGGGTGCTGATGCTGGGGGTCTGTTTTTGTCGCTTATCGTATAATTTAACAGGCCTCTATTGGTTTCCAAGGTTCGTAGGTTCGTATTTACGACGATGTAGTGTACTGTTCGACATTTTCCCTACAGGTTTCGGATTGTATAGCGGGCGAGATTCAAAACCGGTCTAGACCGTGCTAACGCAAGAGGGTGATGACATGATATTTTCCGACATATACATGCACATGTTTGCTTCCCAGGAGCTGCGTAATCACTCTCCAAGTCGCCCCAGGAAACAACTATGAAAATCTCCTTGATAACAACACGAAAAAACTGAAAGAAGTAGTCCGTTATTCTCGGTGCTACAAGCTGTTTCGCGCTGTCCCAGGGCTATGTAGCCATAGACTGAAACACTCAGCGACGATCACACTGGGTTATGTGGCCTTGTGCTTTTCGTTGGTGGGCTGCCATTGTACTGTGGCTGCAAGGATCGAGCTGGTCCTCACAGCGGGGTGTCATGGTGACTAGGTCTATTTCGTTTTCATCATAGCAGACCCCGGTCAGAACCTGTAGAGGAAGAGATTTGTTCACCAATCACAGTTTTCACGGTTTTTTAATACTTGTACATAGCCAAAAGGATATACTCATAGTATATACCAGGTATTACTTTATATGAAATTAATATTTTATGGGCAAAGCCAAGCTGTTCTCTTGCGACCGAGAGTCGTTTCTCACGCTGTCGGCTGCGGGGCACGCAGGGGGCCCGCGTGTACACTGCAACGATGGTCTAGGCCCCAGCCCGGCACCGTAGGGCGTGCTGTGGGCGTTCAAAGTTGCGGGGAAATATCTAGTTATGCGGTAACGGAGTCGGACCACGTAAGGCCACCCAGGGCGTTCGAAACCCCATCGGAGCCTCATTTCTGCGTTTGTGTGAGAGCAGCATCACCATCAGAGAGGTCCGCTCCAAGCCTGTTGCAGCAGCAGAACCACCACCACCAGCCCTAACCAAAGTCGGCAGCGTGCTGCTGTTGGCAGTTGACAGTGTGCTGCTGTTGTCCCCAAAGCTCTTCCCTTACTTTCACAGCTCGAACAACTTCTATCGATATGCTCTGCTGCTGCTGCTGTATCATGTCCGCCTTTATCTCACCGCCCCTCGAGCTCTAAAGCTCTCTACTTTGTGGCAGCCACGGTACAACAGCAGTCGGACATCAAGTTATTTCGTTTGTGACGGCTGCGGCCAGTTCACATATGGCTGTGTGTGTCTGTGCCATGTTTCCAGGTCGACCTACTGCGGTAGGAAATAGAAGCGAATACAAAATCTCCAGAGAGGGTCGAGAGAGGTGCCAAATATTATTATTGAGATGTTGCGCAGGGGCGGGACGATATTGTACCTGTACAGTTATACTGCCTCTACGATAGCGCCCCGCCCAAACCAGCGATCTTCTTTGTAACGTTTCATGGCTGTTCGAAACGAGGAAGGATGCTATGAAGAAAACACCTCCCAATAACTTCTGGTTGGCGAAGGACTATCGAACGATGACGTCGGGGTGGCCAGGGGACCGTTCTTCAGGAGATACGGCCGGGAGCTGGTTTCAAAACCGGCGATTTCTTGAAAAGAAAAGTTGGGGGGGGCTATCGTAGAACGACTCAGTACGCGACATGTGATAAGATTTTAGTAGTTAACAACTTCAAGCTGAGTTTGCTCCAAAAATAATAATATACCGCGAAGGTTTTGTGCTCAGCGAGGAACGCTTCTTTGAATCCTATCCATATAGCCTTTAAGAGCCTACGTTCAACGTTGAGATCACAACAAGCCGCGATCCTTAACCACTGTAATAGGAGTTTCTCAACTGCTGTCGCTTACTGTACTGTACACCCACACTTCTTCCTCGGACTTTCGAAAACAACCGCACAGCAGCGGTACACCCAACGACAGCAGCAAAACAACACTACTAGGGCTCCACACTCTGGCCTTTGGCACAGCCACGGCTGATCACGGTGCTATCATGTTCGTTTGTGTGCGCAGTGCTCACCATAAGATACATGGAATCATGACAACATTTCCACGTAATTTTGATAAACCAAACATACATATTCGTACGTCGTCAAACCTCATCCTGTCATACACGCAGTTTTGTACAACAACAGTACTCTTCCTAGCAAAAAGGAACGCCGGATAGTGCCCCTCCTTGTCAACGTGCGACACCCCCGGGATATCAATTCAACCACGTCCCGAAAGGGAGCTTTGTATCTTACCTGGTATTAAATAAAATATTCGACATAGCGGTAAACTCCTAAGCGCAAAGGCACGGGCAGCAGCGGTAGGGACATAATGCATCTCAACCGGCCTAAGAATCGCCCTTTCGTGCGGCAGGTTTAGGGTGGCGGGGGGCGG
>JAYJME010004554.1:0-10839 GCA_036873775.1 Costaria costata
GGGTCTGGGGGGCGAATTTTCGTCGTTCGGAGCTTTCTTGTGTCATCGGACAGACAGACAGACAGACAGACAGACAGACAGACAGACAGACAGGTTTTGAATTTCCGTTATAGACTACCCTAGGTTAAAACCTAGGGAATAGTGATTTTATTTGACTGGGCGATAGAGGACCAAATAGTAAAAACTCTTACGAGCTGGTTCCAGCAACAAACGCAGCATTCCACCTTCGGGCCTAAAAACAACAAACACGCTGAATTAGTTGACACTAAGCATACGCATCAACGAGGGGAACACATTGGCGAATACTGTTTAGGCGGCCGAGCCGTAGTTCGCTAGATATGGGGATTGCCCGTATTGCTTGGAGAGGCGTTGTTGCATAGGGATTTGCGCTGTCTAGAGTAAAATCTGTATCCTTCGCATTCATGCCATAACTCTCGGTCAACACGTCGAGTCACCCGGCACAAAATATGTGGACATGATCGCTTCAACAAGAGGAAGGCGTTTATGACACTTGTTTTGTTTTGCAAGCCGTGGGGGGTTGGTATAAAAACGCCTGCCAAAGTACTACAACAGAACAATGTATTGAACAATTTTGAAACCTAAAAGGAAAACTACCCTTCCGAGATTTTTATTGCGCGATGGGTTGTGAGAGTTGGGAAACGAAGTTTGGCAAGGTCGTTCTTCATAACAATATGAAAAGAAACGGCGACTGGTCTTCTTTATTTGTTTTCCCCGTCCGCCACTTAAGGTCAAAGTTGCCGATTTTGTTGTTGTTGTTGTTGTTGTTGTTGTTGTTGTAAAATCCGCCTTGAGAACGAAACAAAAAACAGACTAGTCCTAAGTTTGTTAATATATTGTCATAAAGAACAATCATGCATGCCAGAATATTTTTCCAGCTCTCAACAACCAGCGTGCAAAAGTTAAAGTTTGAAGGCGAATTTTTTCGCCTCTCGCGAAATCAGCTCGTAGTTTTTTCACGTCTTGATTTCATTTGATTAAAACTTTAGCAGTATAAATTCCGGACGTTAGTAACCACGGTTTCACTTGATTCATGTGCTTCTTTATACGGGCAGATGCACGGACACATAAACATGTGGGTTTCCCGTGCAGAGGACCCTGTTATGGTACGACCTTGGAAGGCCGGAAATTATCTCAGAAATAGGTAATTGATCCGTTTTTGTATTGTTTGGATGGCGTTTTGTATTTTTTAAGCCTGAAATGAGACGGGCGAGAGCCCCGCGTTGTCAGATGTTATCATGGCTCTGTGGAACAATAAAGCGGTTTCTCTACGACGTCTGAAGTTCGGAAGAAAGTGAGTAACACCAAGGACTTGCTTAATAGGCAGACCTGCATGGGGTTACACTGTCTCCACCCCAGTACTCTTACAGTATGGCATCGTCGGCAGGACATGAGCGGCTGGTCGTGAGTTCGAATCTCACGTCCACCATAAACAAAAACACTTTTTACAGAAAGGTGAGTTTCCTCATGTCAAGAATCTGATAAAACACTCTCCCTGGGTCCCCAGAGATTGTTAAAAACTTCGGACTAAGCACGTACGGCCCCATACGAAGACCAAAGACCCCGCTGTTCAGTAGGGGGGGGAGTTTTATAAGGCTTAGCTTCGGTAGGCGATTGGTTAACCTTTTACCAGTAGCCCAACAGACTAATACCTTGAAATACCGCGAGTTGACGCCCTGGTCGCACGCCGAAGAGGACGGGGCCAGAGTAGCGTCAGGGTCCTTAACCCGATTCGCCCGACCCAAGCACACGCACAAACGCACCGCCTTTCTTCGTCTCGTCCCCCCCCGCCACGCTGGCGGTACGCGGGAGTGTTTTGACGGCGGTTTGCCGGATTACACTGTCTGCGTTTCCTTCAATCACTTTTTTTCGCTTTTTTCCTGGCTTCATAGCCAGGCCGTTCAAAGGTGTGGGAGTGGGTTTTGAGGAGCCGCATCTTCGGCTCATGTTTTAGATGGCGCAACCGGGATTTCCCCGAATTTCCGATATTTCTGCATGTGTGCGGCTCATCAGGGTGGGCTAGTGTTATGGTACGACCTTGGACGGCCGATAATTACCTCAGAAAAGGGTAATTGGTCCATCTTTGTATTGTTTGGAGGGCGTTTTGTATTTGAGGCAGAAATGAGACGGGCGAGAGCCCCGCATCGTCAGATGTCATCAAGGCTCTGTGGAATATTAAAGCTGTTTCTCTACGACGTCTGAAGCTCGGAAGAAAATGCGTAACTCCAAGAACTAGCTTAAACCCCTCTAGAGCCGGAAACGGGTTTTCGGGAAAAAACTATTTGGAAATAGTGTGGGACATTTTTCGCAGTGCTAACAGGGTTAATATTCAGATCTGCATGGGGATACCATGTGTCTCCACCCCAGCACTTTTACAACCCCGCAGAACTGGGGAATACGCGGAGAACATAAACGCCAGAAAATAAATTCTCCTGTGGATTCGAGACGGGTACTACGAACAATTTAGTAAGCTTGATCACATGCCAGAGAGTTGTGAAAGGCCAAAACAAAAAAAGAGTACTCTTCTAGCGTCTTTCGAAAAAAATATCGTCCTTAGAACAGCAGCAATACGGTTTCTGGTATAATAACGACATAATATATATATATATCATGACTCCCTACAGAACACGGCATAGGTCTATTTTGATATGTTTTGATCATTTGTTTTATACCTTCCAGCTAAACTCGTACTGTAGGAGGTTTTACCCTCAGCGGCATTATGGACAAGCTGTGGTCACAAGTGTCTTCCCTTCCTCCCTCCCCTCCGGTACGTGTGTTCATTTTTATCGCGCATAGGGTTCATTCAGCATTCCCACTGCTCGTCGATTTTCATCGGATTTTCGCTAACTCACGCTCTCGCGCTTTCCGCTGGTCAATTTTATTGCAAGATAAAGTCAAAATCCCAACGGGTATGTGCACTCACTGATAATTGAACACACGAAAATGATTTTTGTAGGCACGAGGACAACCTACCAAGCCACAGGGGACGGCGGCTACTACTAATCGGCCGTGGATCATCTCCCGAGCAACGTATAACCTATTCGTTATGAAATCTACGAGATGATGGGCCCTTGGGTCTACAAGGGAGGGTAGCCATTGCTGTGTTAGCATCATGAAGCGAGATTGCTCAGCAGCACGAAATTTGACCCTTCCGGAGCTACTGTTTGGTATCTACACTCTGCTGTGGCCGCGTAGGACGCTACGGACGGTCGAACTAGAGGCCCAGGTAGGTTGATCGCCTACTATAATAGTGCTCGGCATTGTCGACGAAATCTGAGTTAAAACAGTACCAGCAGCCTGAGAAACTTCAATTTTTCAAATTCGTCCACAGTCCATAGAGGTAGCAGAGGTATGGGCAGTTGTTTTGTTTTTGAGTAAGAGACTTTTTGGCGATGAAAAAGGCGTCGGATCGATCCGGCGCCTGGCACAAAAATATTGCCGATGGCCAACGCTCCATACACTGTCGTGAGGGAGATGATTCGAGTATTAGCACTTGAGAAATCTCGTTTTCGGTATTATAGGAAGTCATGGCAGGTTGAAATTATACGAGAAACAGTATTACAGCTGTGTAAAAAACAAAAATATTCAAAAGACTGCAGTTCTCTTATATTTTCCTCCCGAAGGGGCGCCCCTTAATGATGCACGTTTGATTCAGCAACGCCAGAAGCTGTAACTCACATTTTCGCGTTCATGCGACCCGGCTACGAGTATGCGGTGTGGGTCTTATTTTCTCCGCCGGGATGTCATCTGCGACTGCTATTAACTAACGTGGAATTAAATATTCCTGCCTAAACACAAAATTGCCGAAAACCTCACGTCTCCGGGCAACTGCGCGGGCGGGGGGTCGGAGGACCGCCCCCGCTTAGCCGGAATATTGTTGGGTCTCTTACGAGTGACGATCATATCCCAAAGACGAAGCATTGTGCCCCCTCTAAGAACCGCAACGACTTACGCAAGGGGGCAGGCCATGTTCACATCGCGGTCGGGACAGGACGGCAAACGGTTGACCTTCATCCCCGCCCCTCCCGTGAAAAAATGCCACCACACAAGCGCCAAATACACAGAGATTACACGCGAGGTCAATCGAGAGCGCTCTTGCGGCCGACGGCAAACATGCCAAGACTGCAGCGACTTTTGATTTCATTAGACGGCCTTAAATGCACAGCTGAAAACACTACACGAATCAATTAGCGCTGAACCTGTCGAAAACGAGGTAAAACCTCGCCAAAAAGGTTTGAACACCACACGAAACGCATACTACCTGGAACAGCAAACCGTGTCGGGGCAAAATCCCGTCAAGCGTCTGCCTTCTACACACTGAAATCAAAGCGCAACGGCCGCAAAGCTTACGCGTGCGTAAATACACGAACTAGCCACGACCCGACGCTCGCGCGCCACCACGTCTCGTCGCCCGGCCGGCCTCCGCCTCCACCTGCCGCTGAAGACACCTCCGCCCAGCAGGCGATAGTAATCACCAGCAACAGAGCACAAAACCACCCACCGGCGAACGCAGCCGCCGCAACAGCGGTTACAGTCACCCTATCTCCGTCCCCGAAGGACGCCTGAACCGTACAGCGATCAGACGGAAAAAACGAGCGGAAAAGCGAGGGAGGCAGGGGCCGGGGTCGTTTCAGCACAGTGAGGGGGAGATTTCCAGTTTACTTGCCTACGGGTGACTGAGCCAATGTATCCCTCCCCACTTCCATCCTCTGCGCGCGCTGCACCTGCACCACGGGGGTGAGGCGCCACAGAGTATATCTTGCCGCCACCCCGCCGGCACGACCCAAGGTTGACTTCGCACCGTCGCCCCCATTACACAGTCATCTTAGACAAATACCAAACACCTGGCGAACAACGCACAGCTGCTTCGCTTCTGGCCACCAAAAGCGTCAAGGCGGCATGCTCACCTTTAACGAGCATTCACCGACGCTCGTCAAGAGAGTAAGACTCAAAGCAACTTCAACGAGGTAACCTTGAAATCCGACACACCCTTGGCTACCAATTTTGGCTACCACCCTTGGCTACCAGCCGACGGCTTGTCGATTCATATTCCTTGGTATACGCCCTCAGTAATCTTGTGGGTCTTGAGATGGGAAAACAAATGTGACGAAAAACATCGACGCTCACAGCATCAGCCACTGTATTGACACTGTAGGTCGGGGGGATACATTGCTATTGTTGTTGTTGTCGCTGTTCTCACATTAACTCATCGCCAAAATCAAGTCCGTGGTCACAGGACAGGCTCCAATAACTCTGGAACAATATCTGCAGTACCCGCACTACAACAGTGCAAGGAGCTACCTGGTACACGACACCGGCTGGTATACGACACCGGGCGCAGCACCATGCTGCTTGCTTTTACTGTTGCCCGCGCACGTTGTCAATAAGCTGTTGCCTAATAAGACTGCTTCGGTGATACCTGATAAACTGTAACCCTTTTAGAACTGCACCCGCGATTTTGGGGACAAACCACTCGGAAATAGTGTGTGTGATATTTTTTGCAGGAGAAGAAGGATCAAGAGGCGCACCTTATCGCAGTGTACCGGAACACAGTCCCCGTTACTCCGCCCGGAATAGCGTCCGCGGAGCAGTAGCAGGTTGATGTGCCGACGGGGTATCAAGGGTACCGACGACGACCTCGTGACCGCGGCCGACCCCGCAGTTCCGGCACGACGAGGAGGACTCCTATTGGACGAAAACAATCCCAGCGTGGGAAAGGACGTGGACGGCGCGGCGCTGCGCAACGCACCGCTGTTACTGCCACCCCCAAGTTGATCAGCGCCGATGCCGTTGGCCGAAGCAGCTGCGTCCCTACTGCTGTCGTTGTCATCGTCACTGTCAGCGCCGCCGCCGCGATTTCGAACGACCAGCCGTTCGCCGTCCGGTGACAGGGACAGTTCCGAAAGCAAGCTCATGTCAAGCCCTACGGGAGGTTTAGGTTTAGGGACAGCGCCAGGAAAGGAGGGAACGGTCTGTCGATGAGACAATACATGAACAACTCCATGGGTTTCCACCTATTAATAGAAGCCTGTGCTTACAAGCTAGGAGTCAACCGCATAAATAAAAATTATCCCCCGCGAATACTGCACTATGTAGCTCCAAATACCGATTCCCACGAGAAAAATACTCATCTACCGGTGCTTCGACTTGCTACAGCACTTCCGACGACACAGTCAGGACCCTTCAAGGTCCTTGCTGTTGCAGTCACAGCAATGTTGGGCGTCATAGCGGGCGATTCGGCGCACCACAAACGGGAAATACGTCACAAAAAATCAAAATACCGACAAAATTCGCGACCTTCTGGAATGCAACTCTTGAAATATTAAAAAAAAAACGGTGCCGGTAGACGCCCCGCATTGCCTTCGCTCGCCCTGCCTAAAAAAACAAAACAGGCCGAGGAATCATCGCTTTGCACAGCGCACCGCCTTTTTACCGTGTGCCTGGTAAATGGTGGGTGAGTTGGTTGCATGTTGTCTCGGACAAAAACAACACCTGCCACTGCTGCTGCTGACCTCACCTTTCAGGATGCCGCATCCAAGCATATGCTCCGGCTGCTCTTCGTCAGTTCTCCCCTCGATGAGAAAACCAATTCGAAAGATCGCCGTTTTCCACTTGTCCAGCGTGACGTACAACCCCTGCACAAAAACGCCAACACGAGTGAGGGGAGAGCTATGGCATGACGAACACCAAGATACATGGATAGACATCATGCCTCAAGGGAATACAAAACTTCGAGTTTTCGCCTACGTGCACCCCAGTGTAACAATGCCACCGGCACTACCCCTACCCTGTTTCTGCGACCGCAGTGAGCGTGTAGCAAACAAAGCCTAACGGTTTCTCGTGTACTCTATGTACTATCAATAGCTTACGTTTCCGTTACCAATTATTATTGTCATAATGGGTCCATGGCAACGCGGTTTCCTTTCGCCTCTTCTAGAAATAAACGTGTCCACTGCGTGTCTACAAACACGTTGGGCACATCCCCGACTTCGCAGGAACCGCGATCACGCGTGCTACAGTTCACTACAAAACCCCTGGGACTCCGTACCCACAACAGGCTCTAGGTATTATATATAACCAAGGTCTGCGAATTCTCAATCTGGCGGCGCTTGCTATTAATAACACAGCAATCATTTTAGTACTCGTATTGTTCTCCCGACAATCGGGTTAACAGTTAGTGCGTGCGAGAGAGGGGTCGTCTTCCCTTCGGGCCGCCGAGAAGGCAACAGACGACGCCCACCTCTTCCGGCGACTCGATTTCGTCGAGACGCTACCGCGGGGCAACGCTGGCCAACTCGGGGGTGTACAAAGGACCCCTGCATGACGCATACGTTTCAATCTGTCCTGAGTCGTTACCAATAATACAAGGGTGTTTTTAGAAAGGGGTATATACTGTGCGGGCACTCGGGTACATGCCCGAGTATAATCAATCAAAAGCAGATGTGGTAACCGAGTACGCCAGAGTATGTACCTTACAAAATTTACCTTGGCAGTAAGCATGCCAACCACTACGAACCTGGCAGTGTATAGAACGGTACGCCACCATTGACGGTTACAATCTTCCGAACCTCACCTTGCGACCGACGTAGGAGAAGGCGTGGGCGTTGAGGTCCAGCTCCGCGAATCCTTGCCCTCTTACCACGCTCGACTCCTTCCCGTACACGAGGATTGGTTTTCCCCTGAACCGCTTGGCGATACTCGGGAGACCCACCTGCTGATCCGCGCCATCACAGACCGTATCGTTGCACAAAAACGAAATTTATTGAGCTTTCGAGCCGCCTATGTGCCTTTCAAGGGGCGACGGGGTTGCAACATGGCAAAAACATTCCGCGCCGCCACCACCACTGTCGGATATTAAAAGGGTGCTACAGGCTGGTTCAGGCAAGAAACCCCAAATTTTGTCAGTCACGAATGCCGATCGCAATACAGTATCTACTCGAATGTCACACATTTGGTATCATACTGACCGCCATGAATACTGGAAGAGGGTGACATAGCCAGTTGTTTTTGTTAAGGACCTAGGACTGGCGGTAGCGCCGAAAATGTGTCCAAACCAATCACAGGCCTTCAAAGAGGTCAATAACAGTAAGACGTTCCCTCAGGAAGAAAAAAAACATCTCATTTTTTTTCTGGACGAGCCGCTTCCAGGTGCTCCGAGGCATGTTTGTACAAATTTGCACACAAATATTCGAAGAACTGACTGCGTACGACCAATATTAAGTCATATGTAACGCCCAATATCGACTCTATACTGAAACCAAGTAATTACCAGACTGAGTCGTAATTTTGCACCTTCACCGCACAAAAGTCCAAATGTCCACGCCGTTTTTGAGAGTTGGACCCTGAAATTGTGCACACGTGTTCAATGTGCCCATGCCGAGCGCTTTACGAATGTTTTTTCTTTTTTTTTTTCGCCGGAAATTTGGAATCCCTAAAGACCCAAATTTATAAAAAAAAAGAAAACCGAAATATCTGGCGAAAGAAAGAAAAAAAAACCCCATCTGTTAAACGTTCGGCAGGGGCACATTAAACACGTGTGCAAAATTTCAGGGTCTAACTCTCTAAAACGGCGTGGACATTGGGCCCTGAAGGAATTTTAGGCGGTATGCTTGAACCAGCCTGTATATACGCAGGAATCTTCCATCTTCTATCATAGCTCGCGCGCGACCACAGGACGCGAAAGGCATGCCGCACAGGGGTATGGAAAAAAGTCACTTAGCGGCGCTTGCTTCGTGAATGTGGAGATGGCGTGCGGCAAAAACGAGTGACGTACGGGTCGAGCGACAAGGCGGAACAGCAAAGCAGGGGTGCGAAATCAAAGAACGGAGCCCTACGAACCGCGGAATCACGCACACACGTGTGGCGTGCGCGCGGATGACGCCATACCCGCAGCGAGTAAAATTGTGCGAGCGGCTATTTCTGTACGTAGCTCTTGCACGTCAAACGCTGCAGTCTCCATCGATCGCACGGTTCGGCTGCAAACAATCCTTTCCGAACATGAGCCTCCAACAGCTGAGGTCCGGCAGTGTACGTGAAATAAGTCCGTTCGCCACGGATGCCACAACGATACTGCTGCATTGGTGAAATACGTGAATTGGTGCCCATTTGCGTCTTTTCGCCCCGTTGGTGTCTGTCGCTGATAATCCGAGCGGTATGCCCGCCTCTAGACTCTCGTGAGCAACACAGCTAACGGTGGTGTACTGCATGCTACGATCGAGAAGCGAGGTCCTCAAAAGTAGTAGATTACACTCGCTTACACCTAATAGCCTCTTGCACATTTATTCATTGCTACCCCCCTCCGTGAGAAAGTAACTACATAGTTTCTACTGCGCTTGCCTCGTCAGCGTTGATGATGTCGCCGATCGCCTTGAACCTCCCCCGAAAGTTCCCGTCCTCTTCCGCTCGCCGCGTCCACTCCGCCAGGAGACGCACAGACCCGGGCACTTCCTTACCCCCCCCCTCCTTCCCCTCCCCGCCTGACGAATCCCTACCATCCTCCAGACTACGCCCGTCTCCTACAGACTCGCCATCGTGCTCGCCTTCCGCAGGAGCACCGCCGTCATCTAATAGACCGCCATCAACCCCCTCCGCCGCGTGACCAACCGCTTCTCCGTCGGTAGCATTGCTTAGTCTGCTGGGGTGGACCCCTACTGTGGGCGGTTCAGCAGTGGCCGCTAAGGTTGCGGCGTCAGGAGCGGCGGCGGCTGCTGGGGCGACGGCTGTGGATGGCGGGGCAGCAGCGGCACGCTCTTCCGCCACCAACTGAGCAGCGTAGCGGCGCAGCTGACGGGTGGCGTGGAAGGTAAAAACGACGTGCACGGTGGGTCCGTCGCCCTGCGCCGAGAACGGGGTCGGGACGTCCGGCAGCTGACAATTCACGACAAAAACTGGAGGAATGTCGGGGTGTCCCGTATCCTCGTCGCTTGCGCCGGCTTCGCCCTCAGGTTTAAGACCTTTCCCCTTTTCGTCGCGCCCCTCCGACTCAACCATCCGATCGCTACCTGCGGTGTCTTCCAGGTCGCTGCTTGCGCCCAGCTCTTGCATCGCCGCTGATGCAGTCATCTTCGGGGCAGCGGCCGTAGGGGGGTCGAAGAGCGGGTACACCCCACTCAGCCTTCCCGCCGGACTGCTGTACGCGTCGACGCTGGCGAGCTCGTAAAGCGCCGGGGAGGAGGGCGCCTTTAGTCTCGACTTGGCGTAGCCTTCGACAGAAGAGACGACGTGGGGAAGACAGGCAGCGTGCACGGAGGTGGCGGAAGCGAGCTTCCGGGTGGTGAAAAAAATGGCTCACCGTTAGGTAGACCTCGACCTCTCGTAGAGGAGGAACACACAATAGAAGGCTAAAAAAGGGAGGCCAGGGGATGAAAAGGGTGGCCGCCTCTGTCGAAAGACTCGATCACACTGGCAAAATGAAAACCATGCGGATGACGTTGCCACTACCACACGCCATTTCACTGGCTTTGTCGAGCTACGTTTTTGTTTTGAGAGAGACTTCGCCCGGAGCAAGCACTGCCACAACCAACTATAAATACTGCATTGACTTCAACCGCCCTGGGCTTGTGGACTGCGTCTCGACTTGACCGAGAAAACGAGAATGAAAAATCAAGCATGTTTCATCTGGAGCAGAGAGATCGGTCGTTTTCCTTGAGAGCATTCGATTGGATTGACATGGTGCACGCTCCAAGACTTCGCAATGGTTAGAACAGAAGAGACGTCGTCATAACTACGGTAGACAAAATATTCCGGTCGAGCTTGACCCTTCCGACGCGGGCGCATGGAGGCGGGGGGGGGGGGGGCGGGGGCGCGGGATTTAAAAACATT
>JAYJME010004555.1:0-10839 GCA_036873775.1 Costaria costata
TCGGCAGGATTTCACGACTAATAACTAATCGGTACGTGCCGTTAACTAACTAACTGACTTGAGTCGGCAAGTCGGCTGGCGAAGCCATTTGGTCAGCCGACTTGCCGACTTAAGTCGGGCGAGCGCAGCGAGAGCCCAAATCAGCCCTCCCCGGCCGAGGGGACCCCGCCAAAAAATGAAAAAAATGTATCCCGCATTCAGCAATCCTTTCTACAAGTGTGGAAACCCAATAAGTCGGATAGTCGGCACCTCCGGGAAACGACTAACAATTAATCCGACCAATAATTAGTTGGCGACTTAAGTCGTGCCGACTCACAGCTCTAGAAAATAGAGGATCTACTTACTGTGGATCATCTACAGCAGACCGTGATCGTGATTTGCCTTCATGCGCAACATCTCATAACGGAAAATGGAGGGTCTAGATCATCTACATTACAGCACATCGTAATCGGTCTCACGTATGAAAACGTTTGGTGGGCGGTTTCAAAACGGCGGAGCGGGTAGATAGCGCCCCAATGGTATCATAGTCTTCCGACGTTATTCTTCCTTCTAATCAAAAAACAAATATAACTCACAGTAGAAAATGGGGAGCACCGCCATGAAGGTATCGTGCTCCGCCTCGACCTCCCTCAGCCGGCTCAAGGACAGCTCCGGGAAGCAGGTCCGCGCGATGTTGGCGATCATCACGTCCTCCGGTTGGTCTTCGGCGCTGACAATACACCAGGGTTTTTTTTCAAGGGACAATGTTCCACACAACATCGGACAGACCAGACCAGATCAGATCCCCCATTTCACCATTTCATGATCTAGATTCTCATCTATTATATCAGATAATCATCTACTTAGTATTAGATCAGGCCATCATCTATAGATCTAGATCATCATCTAGATCTAGATCAAAACCCTAATCCAGATCTAGATCTCATCTATTACGGGGGGCCATAGTAAATAGGACCAAACATTGTCTGCAAACATAGGGAAATCTATAGGTTTTGGTGTCTACAGTAGGTTATATTGTATCTACAGTAGGTCCTATTAACTATGGACCAAATATTGTTAACAAAAATAGGGAAATATATAATAAGTTTTGGTGTCTACAGCAGGTCCTACTAACTATGGCCCCCCGTACTAGATCTAGATCACGATAAATAGATCAAGATCTAGATAAGATCTAGATGAAAACCATGCTCTGATCTGGATGAAGATCATGGTCTAGATATTTTGGGGCAGGAAAGGTAGATGATCCCTGAACTATAAAATTTTATAAAAGAAGAAGAAAAAAAAAACGTCAGCTGAGAGATGGAGGGTTTCGTCGAATCTCAACTTTGCAAGCTGCGTGGGATACTTCGATCGCGCGTACTACGTGTTTTGTGTAAGCTATTGGGGAATAGATAGTATCATTATTGAGGGGAACAGATTTGACATATGAGCATAAATCGATCCTTACATTTCCGTCCAGAGCCGTGCTGCCACTCGACGCATTAACTCAAAAAGTGCACCTAAAGCCCGCGTTCTGCTCATGCCCTTACTTGATGAGCGGACAACTGCGAGACTCCAAACCGCCCACTCCCCGCCTTCTCTACTATTAGGGTACACGCCTGCCCCCGCCGGAGTCCGCGTCGACCGTGGGCTCGCTCGCTATCGGACGACGCAAAACCGAGCTCTTGTGTGTGAATGAAACCAAAAGCATACCAAAACATATTATTTTAAAAACTATATGCATTTTCCTAAAGGGGGGCCTCTTCTGGCTTGCGTGTATACTTCGAAGTACATACAACAAATATAGGTACTAAAACTGCGTACCTGCAACCTGCCACAGCAACGACACCGTTTCTTTTTCTTGATGTGACTGCCGTCCCCTGCCCCCCGCAGAACAAAAACCTCGGGTTTCCGCCCTGGCTTCGAGCCCCCAGGGCTCCGCGCGCTCTGCTCGCGCGGGACCGGCCGGGTTGTGACCTCACCCGAGCAGGCGGGGCATTGGACCCCGCGGCAAAATCTTGCGGATTGATAGAATATTGTACCGGTTTCCAAAGTTTAAAGATCCAGGAATGCTTCGCTCTCGTGCGCCGGGGACAATCGTATACCTCTGTCTCATAGGTTAGGGTACCTAAATTTGTACGGGCCCTTAACCGTGTCCGATCTGTTGTCCGGTTTTTGTTGTTGAAATCTTCGGTGTTTTTTAAGTAAAAACCAAACAGTGTTTTTTTCAGCTGGTGCTTGAACCATGCGGCCGAATGGCCGAAACAACTTTAGTCGACCCAAAAGCGGTCGTATTTCACGCGTTTCCCACGGGAAAGAAAGTGTCGGAAAAAATAAACAAAAATAATCGTCCTCGCCATCGCTGGCACTCGATGCCAGCCACGCACAAGCCTTCTCTAAGGCCTCCTTATCGTATCCTACCATCCTTTCCAACGTCCTCTCCCTCTGCCGTTTCCTCACCCCGTTATGCTACACAGAAAGTCGTTATCGCCCATTGTCAAAATAAATCTCAAAAACAATTTTCAAAACTATTCCCAAAACAGGCCAACATAGGGTATATTTAGACTCATTTTAGGTAACGAAATATATCTTCGTTTTTTTCTATTTTTTTTGTTCTATAGCTTCATCGTTGTTTATCTTTCTAACGAACCCGACTATACTACCATCACTAACACGGTTGCACCCAGACAATGTATTTCATTTAGGTACCCTAACTTATGAGACAGACGAAGTAAATGTTTATATAAGACGACGAAAACGACTTCCGGCTTGCTGCCTTATGCAATCTAGAAGCCATCGTATTGATACAAAACCCAAAAACGGGCAGATTGAAAAAGTATTGACAAAACGTTTTCCACATCATCCTAGTTTTGGTCATTGGAAAATAGATTCACCCTCGGTAGCTCAGATGATACGGATTATATACCTCCGTCACTCTCGTGTTGACACAAGAGATGCCGCAGAATATAATGTTGCCAAAAGCTCGAATTGCTTCACCAAGCGTTCTGTTTGAAACGATTATTAGGGTGCCTCAAATGCACATAATCCCTGTGTGACCAATCTTAGAGTCTGGAGAAGCAATTATCGCAACGCGGTGACACGTCAAAAGAGGCGCCGAATGCTCTTGGTGTTCACAGGGGAGGAGAGTGTTTAGACTCTAACCCTCTGTTAGGCGCGTGGTCAGTGGGTCGGACTTTCAGCAGCTTAGTACGACGGGGAAGAGCAAACTGATTGTTTTTAACTCGAAAAACGCACTTGGCTATGCTACTTAGTAGTATTCACTTGCCTACTTGAGCTGTTTCGCCAGCAAAGCCGTTCTGAAGGTCCTCTCTGCTAGAAAATGGTGCAACACAAGACATTTGTGGGTTTAAACGACAAAATGTTTCTTACGTGTCCAAATGAAGATTCTTGGGCAGCCTGCAAAATTCACAGGGCCGACGTGTACACAGTGTCCACGTCGGGCCTCCATCATTACTCCATGTCGCATTTTGCAACATGACGTAAGGCAAGTAAATATTATGGAACATGTGAATTAACCCTTCTTATAAAAATGTATCAATTCCTGACAAACCCCAAGCCGACATATTCCGAGACGCCTCTTACCTCCGGAGTCTTCCGCAGAGTTGTTCAGAAACGAGTTGTGGCCGAAGATGTGCACAGTAGAGCCACTACTCGTGAATACAGCACCTGTGGTTAGGCGACAAGAGTCGTGAGGGTCTTGAGTCCACTCGACGGAACACGGTCACGGCCGGCGGCCCACTCATGAACACATTGTGTTGGACTGAGCACATGCATATATGTAACATATAGTATGATGCACAATAAAATTAATGTGCCGAGAGTTGTTTGGCAAATACTGAACATGGTGTGTATGATCTGAGTACGCATGCTTCTGATCGAGCCTTGAGTGGGTTTTTCTAAGTTTCTTACGTGTGGTTAGGAGCACATCGCACATAAAGCAACAATCAAGAAACTGGGGGCATCACATCGCCGCAACCCCCGAGATAGGGCCATCAAGGAGCACCTTACCGCCTACAACTCAATGGTTCAACCTGGCGAGACCAGACGATTTGTGGTAGGGTAAAGGGGGCTCGTATCGAGTTCATTGACATCGCTGACCCTGACACTGAATTTGAGCAATCCCATACGCGATACTAAAGTAGATATGAATACCCTGGGCTGGGCACATTACACGACCACACAATTACAGGCCGTAGTAAAACTGCACTTGAAATGCGGCTGCAAAAGGATACCAGGTACGTACCAGTTTATGCGACAGCAACAAATCACATACAAGGCACGTGGTATAGAATTGCACGACACCTACCTTGTTCCGCTATATGATTGAAAAGTTTAAATCAGGTAGTGCCTGGCACGCGAATCAATGAACTCTTCTTTGAGTTTGTAACTGAAAAGATATTGCGTAGTCCTTCTGTCAACAAGCCCAGCTGGCCAGATGGCTATGCCGCGTCGCATCTCGTGTACCGTTTCTATGAGATCGTACAGCTGTCACTACAGGCTCTCGCGCAGCACGACATTTGTAACTGTCGTCAACTTGTTAGCGTTGGGTAATGGGGGATAGTAGTTGACGTTGTGTTGCCATCACCATATTATACTGTAGTCCGTGGTTACAAGAGTTTCTTAGTCAACTGCGTGCCAAACATTGCACTTAGTACCAGGGTATGTCAAGTAAGTACTCCTACCGTCGTACCAGTACTGATGGGAAGATAGTTCATTGTAGGGAACAACAAATGCTGGTATTCTGAACAGGGACTACAAACCAAAAGAGAGTATCAACAGCAATAGCAGCCGTAGAAGCAGCTGCGGTGGCGGTGGAGACGGCTCGTTACTACGATGTGGCGCGGATGTAGCAACAACAGCAGAAGCAGGCTACGGTCGCGATGCATGAGGATTTGAATTGAGACTCCTCACGTGAGGAGTTTTTTATATATACAGTACATCACCCGAAACCCGACTCCGGCATAGAAAACTAACGCTTAACCTTACGATTCATCAACGGGGGCTGAGAAACAAAATGAACATGATTCAAACGGCTATTTTGAGTATCTCCTCAGCTGAGGAGCCGTGTCAGCCCGCGAACGTTTGGTCAGAGAATCATGCCCTTATCGCAGCACGCGTCAGAAGAGGTATATACATGTGAGGAAATGAGAGGCCCCAAAACATGACACAAACACGCAAAGCAGGTTTCTACGAACAAAACGTTTTGCTCATAACGACGGCAAAAGCAGCAGCACCGCAGCACCGCAGCACCGCAGCAGCAACATCCGTGGCGGCGGCGGTGGAGACGCAGCGTCGTTGGCGAGAGTGGCAATGGCGGCGGCTGAAACCGTCAACAACCAATAACATAGGTGCTCGTTCCCGTTGGTTAGAGGGAACCTTAACCCTAATCGTATAAAAGGAATACGTAACGGCGGACGCTTCAGCCATTGTGAAAGCGTTCTTAAATCGTCTAGTGCTCTTGGAACTGAAACTCGCATTCGATCCCAGTGATGTTCGTTCTTGGCATCAACCTACTGCCTCCAATATAGGAAAATACCATGAGGTAAAACATGCTACTTTAAACAGGATTCAGACTCCCGGCTACTGCAGCCGTGAGTACCGGTACTGCTGACATGATTAAGGCATGAATCGGGGGAACAACAGCACGGAGGCATCGATTTTTAAACGTATGGTTTTTGTTTTTCAGGCGGCCAACGCGACGCTGACGTTGAAAACTTGAGTTATGGGTAGTGAACCAGTAAATACAATCGTCAATATAATCATCGTACTGCCTGTGTACCCCCCTTACTGTAGCACCGGTAGGTGACCATTTATACCTACAAACCTTTCTCACCTCCTGCAATGGCGATGTTGTTCCGAAAAACGTTGTCTCCGTCGATAACAACGACGGAACTCTCAGAAGCAGACAGGGCACCTGAAGATGGGCACGGGATACTGTAGTAAGTATATTTCGTAGGGTGTATTCCTTTGGGGTACGCAGATAGTACACCCGGGTAAAGTTTACCAACAAGGTATATGTCGCCCATATTACTACCGCCTGATATGATACACGTCGACAACAAACTAAGTTTAGTACGTTTCATTGAACAGTATGCCCTGGTAGTTTTGTCGTCACCTGGTACAGGAAGCAGCTTAGGGTTAGGGACAACTAACAGTGATTGTGCCGGATCATGTTTGGTACTACAATCGGTTAGGCATATAATTCATATATATACACTGTTTGTATCAAATTCAGTTTTATCCTTGCAGCTGGTACCCAGGTAGCGGCAATCATTAGTAGGGCCCTTGATACCTTACTTCGTATACCCGTACCCTCAAAAACGTTCTACGGTCATACTATTGTTCTTGTTTGTATTGCTGGTATCCTCCTCCTTCTTCTTCTCCTACTTGTTCTCTGTCGTCGCATTCTGCTTCTTATTATATTGGGCCAAATATTATCAGTATTATGCGGGTTCGGCAAATAGAGGTGATTTCGCGTATCCTAGTATTTGTTTTACAAATCTAAAAATAAAAACTGATTCGGCCGAAACATTCCGTTTTGCAGTGAACAATGTGTTGGAAAGAATGACGTTGACCATTCGATGTGAAAACGCTAAATCGCATTTGTCAACATGGACAAGACGGCTCTCCGGTGGCCATTTGTATTTATAGCAGCTCCATTCGACGCAGCTTGGCCGTGCCATTGGGGTAGAGCTGTTGAAAAGCTATGTTCGAGCTAACATCAGCAGGATAGGAGCAGATACGCACACCCTAATACGATTGGTGCCTTAGGGTGGTCGAAATATGATTTTGGAGCTGGGTACGTTAAACAGCACTTTTTAATCGAATGTTTATGTCTACATAAAACTCTGGGGGTAGCCTGGTGACGATTACGTTCTTCTTTCGGTTTTTGATCACGGGGAAGGTCGAATTTTGGACCTAATAGTGGCTTGGCCCCAGATCTTGGACCCCAATTGCGCTAACAGGGGGGAATTTTGAACCTTGGCCGCCCTACTGTGCTGGACGAGGTGATACGTTCTAAAGTCTAAATCAGACTCAATATTCGTGATCCCCAACATCAACTAGCCCGACTTCACACGTTTATTTTAACTGTACGGAGCATTGTAGGTCCGGGGATATTTAGCCGATATCCCCTGCGTCCGGCATTTCCTTGTTTTTACGTTCAGGATTGATCAAATTTGACTGACACCCAATCTTCCACGTCGAGGACTGGGTATGGTATGAGTTTAGGATAATGCACACACTGCAGATGAGTCTTGAAGAAGTGGCCCTAACTATAATTTGTTCGTGTTCGACCCTCAAGCTCGAAACAATATAATATAGTCGTATTCGGATCTTCACGACTATGCCTCTTCCAGTATTACCCGAGGGGAACCGCTTCTACCGTACACCACCGGTCCACCAGCGCCCGCACGACCCGGACACGCTCGCCACAGACGGCGAACTTCCGTGTGCCCGGCGAAACATTGGCCACCCATGCCCCACTCGGTGAACAGGGGGAGAGGGAAGGCGCCCCCCGGGCAACGGCCCGCTCGCTCCCTGAGGACTGGGCGGATCCACGGGAAAGGAGGAGCTTACAACTTTTTCGGAGGCGTTTAACCTCCCGGGGTATTTCTTTCGTGTCCCCGTTTTTAGGTTTTCATTTGCATGAAATTATTTTTTTACCGGGAAGTGTACATTATCACCTCGCCCCCCCCCATCCGAGATGTTGGCTCCGCGATAGCGTGCCGGAATCTCTGCCGTAAAGTCGTCGCTTCAAGCCCTACCTCCGTTTGGTTTTTCTTTGTTTCTTTTTATATCATGCAGGTTTTAGCATATATGTTCATTGCAGCTTTTGTTATGGTATGCGGTTCTTTATTTTTTTGTACCGCGCCCACTACGTACTGCCGCTGTACGTACTGCTGTGCTGGTGTAGTAGATGACGGATGGGTCTATGGGCTGGTGCGTTGTGGGTTGGATCGGTTGTGGTACGTGAGTGAGTGCTTTCGTGCCTGAGGATGGTGGCCGTGATATATTTATTGCAACTTTGTTTTTTTCCCGCTATACCGGCTCCGCTCTGGCGTAAAGATTAGCGTATGAATGTATTATTCTCTTTGTGTATTGTGGCAGACGTTGACGAATTGGTACGGTCTGTAGCAAACATAACAGGTACCAGGTATGTTTTTACGAACGCGTGCATAATACAACAAACCATTCCGAAGCACTGGCAGCTGATAGTCATATATGCGTAAAAGGTTCCCCTCCGGGATGTGTGATAGGGAAGTGGCGCAACAACAAAATTAAAGAATCCGACATCTGACAGCTTGAGCCGATAATGTGTACTGCATTATATGTACCGGTATATTTTTATATTCCTGTAAGCGGGTTCAAATATACTATAGAATTAGCTCCGTACGTATACCATTATTAGTACTACTAATATATTTGCCATCCGACAATATGCAGTATGAGCTTCACTTCAATCACTCTCAAATATTCCAGAAATAAGGACACGCCTAGGTAAGGGAAACTGAAGAAAAAAGGTAACTTTCGCACAAATTTCAAAGATGTAGTATTGGCATTACTTACGTCCGGGTCTATACATATAACCCACCTATTTTTGCGAAGGGATCCATCGATAGGAGAAATATATGATGTTTCAACTACGAAGCACCAGTATATCAAAATATCATCACGTACGTATGTCGATATATTCATGCGCAGGTATGGCAGGGCTAAGAAGAGGTTGAAAGCTCAATTGATTGAATGTCCCGGAAATGTTTAGGTTCCTTCAACCGTGTGGTGATGCCTGGAATTGGGCGCAGCTTTCCCAGCAAGGTTGGGATTTATTCGCCCACATAGAACAGATCATGAGCTGTCCCGAAGCTTGCAGCAGGCCAACATGTGCAGAAGAAGAACTCCCCCGACCCAAGCAATACGAGCTAGATGAGATCTGAATTATAGCTCCCATTGCTCACACCCAGCAAGCATCTAACAACAGGTCACATTCGGTACTTCGTACAACTAAATATGACGTAAACATGTTATAGCTCATCTAGCTCATACTGGTATTATTAAAGCTCATTAACTGAAAAAATGAGCTATATACCTACTTCCCACAGCTCAAACCAGGCAAACATATGCAGAGAGCTACACCGGTACCTCTTGTTAATAGTAAAACAGGTTACAACTCACTTATAGCTCTCACGGATATGCACCCGTCTACTTCAAATTGAACTACGTAGCTCCGAGAAAGGGTCTGTCCAGTTGTATGTGTGTTAACATTTTTATGTATTTTACCATGACCACTCGTTCGTATAGACCGCAAAGTTGAGACATGCTGTATTATACGGTACTGTATATTTTGTAGTTGTTTTTACTACGAAAAACATACTCCGGAGTATGTAACATATTACGTATTTTGTACGAATACCCCAAACCCGTACAACATGGAACCAAGGTTTTGACGATCCGAGCCGTTCGCAGAGAAACATATTACGGAGACGAATATCACATGAATACGAACACATGAAAATGACGACGGCTAAGAAAACACAAACACGTGCAAAGCAAAAAAGGGGGAAATAGAGGGAAACAAGAGACATGACCCCCGCGGGTCTCGAACCTACGCGATCTCGTTCAAACTTGGACATGAGGATCATTTCATCGAAATACCACGGATACGAATTTAAATCTTATGTTCGGACACAGATCGCACGAACAGCACACGCGACACGGGTGGCACACGAGACACACAGTAGCAACACCGAGGTGGTGGTGTAGTCGCGTGACGGATCACGGCCTCCGAACAGAGCAACTAGCCACAGCAGCACAGCGGGACCTGGCACACACGCATCGAGTTGCCTGATGTTGGTGCTTCCCGGCGGCAGGGTTGCAAGTCTGTTCTCTCTGCATGTTGCCTGTAAATATAGCTGGGTTTTGCACATGTAAAAAATATATATATATGTATAATGTAAGGGCCGTCGTGGTACTAATATTAAATCCAAACGGTCCTTGCAGTTCCGTTCAGAGGAGTACACGGCATCGATCGATCACGCAGCAGCAGAACAGAGGTGCTAGTAGTGGCGTACAGTCGGGTGACAGGTCGCACACTCCGGTAACAACTTTACCTACGAGTATAGCAGTACAGCGTGGACCTGCCACACGCGTATGGTGCTTCCCGCTGCTGGTTCAGGATGTCAGGGTTGTGGCGCTGTGCTCTCTTCATTTTGCATGTTTTGTCTGCGTGTGTGGGGGCTGTTGTGCAGGAAAAAAAACACCAAAAATCACACGTAAGTCTAACACGAAAAAAAAGGTCTCATGCAGAAACCCGGGGAAATGCTCCTATCTGTTTCCGCGAAACAAAAAATTTGAGCGCCGGCCCAGCGCGACGCACTGCCCGGATCGCGCCCAGAGGTCGCCTACTGTGTCCGGACGGACCTCCCGTGTTGGCCCACATAGCGTTTTGGCTAAAGGTACGCGTACGAAGCAATACGATCGGAAATAGACAAAACATGCATATATATACGTATACATACAAGACTCCCGTTCGGGGAGTGGGATGATCCCCTTCGGGTGACGCAAGCTGGCATGCCACCGGAAACAAAACAAAATCTTCATAGAGCGGGGTGCGAATCATTCCCAGCCCAAACAACTTTTGGTCGCAATCACGATCGCGTTGATACGCCGCATTCAAAAACACTTTGATATCACGACTGGTGACGTCACAAGGTTCTGTTGAGCTTTTCAAAACAATTCAGTGTCACAAGTTGTGACACACACAACTAGGGATGTACATCAACTCTTTTTCGGGGTTGATTTGATTGTTGATCAATTTGTCCAAATCGTGTTGATTTAATC
>JAYJME010004556.1:0-10837 GCA_036873775.1 Costaria costata
GTCTACGGCCATAGGACTACGGCCGTGCATGATATCAGTACACCCCCTCGCCCCCCCTTTACCCGCCGCCCTCGCGTAGTATATTCCTGTTTGACAAATCATGCATGTATAATGTTCGCCCGGGTATGAGAATCGAAATAAGAAGGGAATGTCGTCTCACCCAAAAACACACACTGAAACATTTCTACTTAACTAAAGACTGCCATATATATGAGCTAGAAGTGGAGGCCGTGGTGAGTTCTTGTCACATGAGAGTTCAAACATATATATGGTTTGCTTCACATCTTCACATCGATCATGATCCGCTTGTCAGAAAGGCCGCGATATAGGTTGGTCGCCCTCGCTTGGCGTCCATCGCGAAATAACCTAACTTATAGAGTGTAACCTGGCGACCCACTTGGACAGAAACCAAACTTCAGCAATATTCTGTGATTTGTTGCCTCAATCTGATCGGTAGGTGAAGCCCACCTGCGGCAACATTGGTAAGACGTCAGTTAATGCTAGGGCCCAAACAAAATCTATCGGGGGTGTCGAAAACCATGGTGAATTGCCTCCAGGCAAGACCGCCTCTTGATTGCGGGGTTCATATAATATTCCGTTCAGTATACATTAAGTTCGTAGTTTACGTGTACCGCGAGGGTCTGTTAACAACGATCGTCATGTTGCATCATTTTGGTTGACTGGAGGAGATGTAAGTCAAGGATGTCGCAACCTCAGCATGTGCGGGAGCAGGCAGGCTTGATATGCAACGCGTGGTTATGTTTCGACGAAGGGCCATCCCGAAATATCCGCGGTTGCTGTGATGCAGCCGTTTTCGTGGCGCGGCTGCGGATTTTCTTTTTGTGTAGGCGGCAGCTCGCTTTCTATTCCCGTTATATTTCTTCTAACTCACTGTCTACGACGACCACGTGGCATATTTGCCTCAATTACCCCTCTACAACGTAGTACACATATGATATGCTCGTGCTTGTAAGAGCGATACTGTACGGTGGACCCGGAAAACCACAATTCTGGTACTCGGGTAGCCGAGTGACGTAGACAACCAACGTTCAGGTTTAAGCATACGTACCCTCTGCGCGCTACGTTTGGTACCTTTGATGGGAACATTTTGTTATGTAACTGTCGACTTTGGCGACGCCGTAAATACCCACCATATTATCCGTTCCGAAACACGTAGTAAGGAACAATGATAACAGCGTCACACACTTTGCTTGTGTTGTCATGGTTGCTAATATCCCCCCATCTCTATATGTGTGTTATGTTTCGTACGTGTACCAGTGCTGAAGAGCCACAGAAGACATATTGTATATTTTGCTCCACCGTAACCAGTTTTGTATCGCACATCACACACAAAACACGAAAATGAAGCTAAACCCGGGCAAGGATTGACCAGTCTTATTGTGTCGATTCCGACGTTTCGGAACAAAAATGCTGTTTGACACGGCAACCAACACCACCCATGAGGTGAACATCAGGGAGGAAGAAGGTCACGTCTATAGCTGAATGGATATAACCTAAACCAAAAGGAGTAGAAGAGCGTCGTGGCGTTGAAGGATTTCTTCGCCTGTTCAGCACAGTGGCGTGCAGCACGACATCTGCATATTTGAAACAGTCGCAGAGGCCAGGAAGCGAACACATGCAAGCAGCTTTCGCGTTCATTGCGCCGAGGTGTAACAGCAACACCGTACCAGTCGTTACGACATTCAATAATCTGGAGGAGTTCATCTTGTATTCACGGTACCAGGTATGGAGAATGTGTGCTGGATGACGGATACACAGGTTGGTGCAATGGAATGGAACGTCTACGTACAACGTGCCGTGTCCTGCCTTTGTGGCTTCCACGGTCTGCGTCTTGGTGCGTGCTAAGTAAATAATGTTCTGATTGTTGTGATGCGTGTTTTATCTCCTTGTCAGTATTTGGTTGAAAAGGATCCAGATGCAGCTGGCTGGGAACCGTTGCTTGGCCGTGTCAAACATTGCAATAGCCTGCCCGTTTTGTTGCGTTCGTCGAGCGAGTATTCTCGTGGAATCCATGGCGTCACGTGAGCGTTGGCCACAGCCAACGCCGGATACCCTTGTGATGCGGTTGAAATCGCGGTTCGGTAGACCCAAAAGAAACAATACGCCCTTCTACAGTGTGTTTGTCTCAATTAAGTTATACTTCCTGGCTACGATATATATATAACCCGTCGTGTGCATTGTTCCTGGGTACTGGTATGTGCATTACAAAAATATTTAACCCGTCGTGTGCAACATTGTCAAACTGAAATGTACCTCCAGGAAGCTTTCCAACCACAGCTACTGCTTTGTATCTGGTGTTGAAAGTACAGTAAAACCCCAAGTGCGACCAAACACGAATCCAGACCAACATCAATGTCGTACAGTTTTGCAACACCTCGTATGTACCATGTCGACAATGTCCAACATATTTAAGCCTAAACCAACTGTAGAAAATCAGAAACAGCTAGTACTAGGTACGCAAGTTTTTTCAGATTGTATACGAAAACTACAGTACGAGTTGAAGAACGACAAAAAATGCAACCGATGTGTAGTGTACGAAGTACAAGGTCACACACTAGGTCAAATCTCTCGTCTATACGGGGATCGTTATTTCTTCTGGTTGTTTTGGTGCAGCGGCAGAAAGTGAAATTCGTAGGTTTCCTCCCCGACCGGCAAGGTTGATATGTGACTGTAGGCTTCGTGCACACAACCGCAACAGATACAACGACCTCAGGCTACCGCCTCTTGGTCTTGGTGTTTTCTGGTTTAATTCGTATAATGTTGTGCTTTCGTCCAGCGCGCAGGCTGAAACAATTCGCTTCAGTCCGAAATGTTCGTGTTTCACATCCAGCTGTTACCGCATAGCTTGTGACTTCGCGCCAGTGAGCGGCCAATGTTGTTGTGTTCTCCTTCGAAGGTACGATAGTGTCTATTTTCCCTCGAAGTTGCAACACACAGAGCAGGTTACCTGAACTGCGGAGAAAATACGTACTCAGCCATTTCAAGCTGCAAAGCTGGCCATTAGTAAGAGAGCAAGCAGTAAGCTACTAAAACATTTGACATTTGTCGGCCGCTCGTTTGATAAAAATGCGGCTCACCAGGCAGACACCCAATATACTTCAATACCGCACCCGGTCAACACAACAGTACGTTTTGGCCAGGGTAGTTCGAAATTTGTGTAGGACTACTTCAGTAGATTCACAAAAATTGGGGTACTCCTCAGCTATTTTCGTACTAGCTGCTTACTTGTTGTGCTGCGGAACTCTCGGGGAACAACGGTGATATGAACGCCGGATTCATACCGCGGCCCGTGTGCATTGTTTCAGGGCCTAGTCTACACTCACAAGATGACACACACGAAATATACCGAAGTAGACTGGCGGATGAACGGGGGAATTGAGCGATAGTAAATAATTCGGTGGGTTGTTTGTTCTTGTTCTTGTGGGCGGACTGGCCTGAGCTGCGAGCTACGCCTGAAATTCGTCCAGTTGTAGTTGTTGGCGCACTCTGTTTTCTTCAGTGTTGCTGACGGATTGGATTTTGGTATAACACCAATTCGTTTTTTAACCCGAAGTCGCAAGAATTTGATGATATCGTAGGCGTAAATAACGTGAAGTAAGGGAATCCACCTATGACGAATCGTTGTATAGACCAAGCCCTTGCAACTCTCCTGTTACAGTTGTACTTCATCAACAAGACTGCACCGCGAGCAACCAGACAGTATGCTAATGCCGTTTTTTACCAAATCAGTCCATAGACTTAAAGTCTAAATACCCAATTGCCTTATACCTCATATTGACGTGTATTCATTTAGAGGTACACTAAAACTTGCCCTCCGATGAAAAAACGGGTTACTGGCTCTCCTTCTGGTCCTCCACGGCCCCGTCGCACAGGCTGTTGATGATCGAAAACGTCTATCGATGTATTCCTTACTCGGTCTACTTATCTCAGTTGGGTCTACCTTCTCAGGCTGTGCCCTTGAGGTTCTGATTGGTCGCAGGCCTTGCCACCACCCTGAGCAAGAACCGACGGCGAGTTCACCAAGATCATAGGCCGAGTGAAAACGGCAATAGAGCGGTTCTCTCGTCGGACAAACCGGGAGAGGGTGGATAACATCGGCGAGATCCATACAAGAAAGGAAGCAGTAGGTGCTGACCCGCATCAACACATACATGTACTTAACCCTTTTACTACTCAAATAATGTCTCTAACACTGTTTCCATGTATGTTATCCCCAAAAACCGTTTCCGGCTATAAAGGGGTTAATTGGCCACTGGTGTAGAATACGGAAGGTAGACGCTTCGACTCTAAAAGCGTTCTCTCGTGGATGGGTGGGTAGCCGGCGGGAAACGGGTGTTCCACATGCCGCGTGCTCCGGAAAGGCTGCCACCTGATAATAATGAGGCCCCCCACTTAAGGAGATATTATTATACCTCGCGCACGAACAAACTTCTAACAACAACAACGACGACGACAACAGCAACGTACTTGAAGCCCGATACACAATCGTCTGGGATGGAAATTTCACGAATGAGATCTAAACAAATACGAAGTACGAAGTATACACATCATATCCACATATGATGTATGCGATCACTGTAGAGGGTGGTCCCGTAGAGACGAAGCCTTGGGCAATCCGCGTGCACCCACTAGCCTAGCAAGGCTCATACAGAGGTATAATGCCATAATGCCGTTGTACAGGGCGGGGGGGAAGGTACTTTTGCGTTCAAGCGTTCTAACGTAAGGAGTTCTATATCTCACCCAAAGGTGTTTCGGCAGCACAAAGGATGTCCGCTACCGGGAAGAAAATATAATATCTCGCTGGCGCGGCGTATTACTGAGAAAAGATCGCAGACGCGTGATTACGAAGATAATTTTGTACTTCATTGAGGGAGCCCCCTAACAGCCAAACAGGTTTAGGCCTAACATGACCTCCCTTGCCATTGCATGCGCCATTCATTGGTAATACCTTGTTAGTCTTCATGGGACCTTCTTAGTAAGAAGGGGTCTAAGGTTATTTTCAGCAACCTTAGCGATATGTCCTACATTAGGGCGGAGATACGTTCTCTCGGACACCATGTGTAAATCTACTTTGTCTGGAGAATCCTGATCTCAAGTAGCCCCAAAAATGTGGTATTGCCTTTTCGGTGTTCTGTTGCTTTATTAGCAATGAATGACAGTACTGGTAGGTGCCAATTATGATATCATATTTTCCACCCCACAACCTGCAGTCTTATCAGCCTCACTGCCGATCATTCATTGGCACTCCTAGAAGAGGTAGAAGCCGAAGACGATTACATCGAATGGTGTTCATGTCCATGGGGTAGCGGCCAAGATGAGCCAAGCTACTAATGCAGCTACAACATCGGGCTACCGACGAACTAGCTTTTGCAAACAGTTTACCCGACTACAACCTTGCAAGGTGGCTGTTAAAGGTGTCGGAGATTATGTTAGGATTCGGCTTGGGTTCGGATTGCGGTCGAGCGTTGAGGTTGAGTGTTAAACAGGGTTTGGAGAGGAAAGGGCCGTATCTGGGGTTTGCGGGGAGAGGGGTGTTGATGGGCAGATGCAGGGAGACACGCGACTGGAGCCGTCACACCTGGATACAAAACAACCTAGTCCCGTTTTTTGCATTCACAACCGAGATTGAAGCTTGCTATCCCCTTACGGACAGTTCGTTAGGGTACCAATGTCTACCCACCTTCGACAAACCGCGTTCCAGGTTTTCGACTACGGATCATCCACATAAAAAGCATCTAAAAACACGATCATGCTTTGCCTGTGCTTCGTATACCAACCGATGGCGGCGGCCGAGCACCTCACACAACCTCCCAGCACTTCCACCGCCAATACATAGCCACCCCCGAATCAATGCAAACTACGGTTCTTTAAGAGTGTGCCACACTCCCGATGACTCCGTCAAAATATGTTGTCCCACGCATGCAAGCCCAGTGTTTCAGCGTGATATCTACACATCACAGCGTGTTTTTGCAGATATGCTATATATTTTGTTTGCATTGCCAACAATGTGTAGCATGTGGGAGCTTCGACGTCGATCCCTCGCCACCACTATCAGAAATAACAACACTCAAGGCAAAACAAACCAAATGATACCTATAGCAGAGGGCTCACCCCTTCATTTCCAAAATTCAAGTTTCAGCAGACGAAGCCAATTCCTGTCCTTGGCTCAAGGCCCCTTCTCGTTACATGCTCACATATTTTAAATCCATACACTCCTAAGCGACGTCTAACCAGACATTCGCTGTATATTGTTGACCCATGTTCTTGCTACCTTGATCACGACAAAACACATTGGAGATAGCCGGGATTGCGCCCATACTTACTTGTAAGAATATCACTGGTCCATCTAGTGTATGTGAAGACTTGCCTACATATATGTGCCCGAACTTTATCATGTAGAGAAAAACATTACATTGCTGACAGGTCGGGCTAGTCCATGGCTTTCCACGGCAGCCCTAAAAGGAAGAAGTGGAGGCGGCCCGCCGGCGTTTTTCCGGGGTGTCGCAGTGCTCTTGTCCCTGCGTAGAGGCTGCAGTTGCATGCCCCTATCTGACTGTACGGACGGGGGGGGCATTTCTCTGGAGGGAATGAAAAAGCGGGCAAAACAAACAAGCCATGTAGGGTTCACATAGTCCTGTGGTTAATCTTCCATTTATCAAAGGGCGGAAGCCATTATACGTCATGGGGAGAGGGGATGGGTTACGTGTAGGCCCACATAGTATTCACCAGCGTGACTATCCGATCAGGGAACTACACAGCCTAGTTACCATACATTCCGTTTTTCCTACAGTGATGTGTTCGTTCGACAGGGTTGGGTACACGAACGCGTCGCAATATCGCGTTCAGTGCCAAGTGTAAACCTCCGCACGACTTATGAGCCTACAGAGATGAAGGCACCCCCGATACCCCCTTCTAAACAATGTATGCTGTTGTGATTGTTTGTTGTTGTTGCTGTTGTTGTTGTTGGTGGTGGTGGTGGTGGCAGTGGTGGTGGTGTTGTTCGTTTTGTTCTCATTTTAACCCATAGCCCATATCACATCCGTGGTCACAGGGCGGGCAACCACAACCTCCGGAGTGGAAGACTATACTGGGGAATGCCTACGAAGTGTGTACCTCGAAATGTACAAACAAGCGTAGTATCTTGCACGCTATACATAGGGCAATTCCTGCACTTCATTCAATATGCAAGAAACAATATAAAGTGCAGCGTACGTACGTGTCTGATACATACTCAAAAGTACAAATTATATGTTGTAGCAGTTACAACCTATACTATTACCGTGCCATGGCTTGGCGTGTATATTATTTGACTGAGGTGAATCAAATCGCTCCGGTCAAGAATAAGGGGTAACGCAGCCAAACTCAAATAGTACTGGGCTCTGAATGGTCAATTTTGTTCAAGACGCGCTCTTTAACACGAGCAAATACCACACCAACCCACATATTTTCTACCTTGAATTCGTGGCTGGCTCAGGGCTTCAACCCGTTGCAGGTAGCCGATGCCGGGCACGGGGCGCGAAAACACTGCACAAGTTGCTCCAACTTGCATTTCTCTCCATCTTCACACGGGCTCGGGTCGCACACGTCCGCGCAGTAGTACTCGTCCGCGAGGTTGTCGCTGTGGAACAGGCACTCCTGTGGTGTGACAGGATTATATCGGCGTATCGGAAAATTCGCGTGTGGATTAAAGTTTTCCTTGTCGACACAAGTTCAATTGGGGTGTAGTGGCATAGTCAAGGAAGTATGTGCCGTGCTCTCAGCAAGACGTCGAACACCCTTACCTTACCTCTCGTTCAGAATATATATGTCATTTGATGCTGGCCTTTGTCTTCTTTGGCAATGCTCCGATTATAACCTGAAGCCAACACTGTCGCTACGTCATAACAATCGAAGTAATTTATCCCTGGCGCAATGTATGACGTGGTTCGTGGGTTTGCTTCAACACAACGTACATATATAGGATACAAAAACCCACCCCCCTCACAGAGGGCACTACGGCGTGCAACGCCTTCGTTCTCGGCAACGTACATATACATCATTAATCATAATATGTGCAGTGCCAAGCAATCGTCCGACCTGCTTCAGAAGCCCACAAACTTCTTATCAAGGGAAACTTCGGCATCGTTGATATACCTCTTACACGTTTTATTGCGATAAAAACAAGTCCAGGCGCCTGATTCCTGCAGAATGCAAGGATAATGGTGATGATGACGGTTACGTTCAAACTATTAATGATCGACATTCTGACGGCCATATAATTGATGATCACAGTGACGAGGGATGTGATACCCCGCCCTGTACGGTACACGATAGCTCGGTGTCACTCCTTGGCTCACCGTCCGAACATCAAACTAACTAACAAATATGGCCCACATTATCACTAGACGCACCCGAAATGAAGGAGCTTCCTACTACTGCTGATAGTGTTGCTACTGCTACAACAGCTCCTACCGTCCTAACACTGTACCATTACTGCTATTAAGTACCGCATTTATACTACCATTGCTACTGCACTACTCCTCCTCCTCCTACTACTACAACTACTACTACTATCATACTATTACGGGGATCATAGTTAATAGGACCTACTATAGACACAATAAAACGTACTGTAGACACCAAAGCCTATATATTTCCCGATATTTGCTAACAATATTTGGTCCATAGTTAATAGGACCTGCTGTAGAACAATATAACCTACTGTAGACCAAAACCTGTATGTTGTTCTATTCTTGCTAACAATATTAGGTCCTATTTTCTATGGTCCCCCGTAATATTACTACTACTACTACTACTACTACTACTACTAATGATATTGCTTCAACTGCAGTACCACTACAGTAATACAGTATATACTATTGTTGTTTCTCCGTGTTCTTTCATTCCAAGTTGTGTTGTCGTACCTGATATTCTCCGCAAGAGCCATCGCACGGGTCCATTTCGACTTCGCACCCAGCTCGTAGAGATGCCCTGTCCACTTTGGCGACGGACTTCCAAAGCCGAGCTAGACCGCACGAATTAGCCGTGTACTGGCCTTCGTCGCCCCGGTAAAGACCGACGAGATGCTGCCTGCCCAGTTCGAGCGTGACCCCGCAGCCGGCGCTGCTGCCGGAGGTTTCGAAGCTAATCTCCTCTCCGTACTTGACGTTAGGTTCCACCTTGTAGAAGCGTTTGGTCTCCAAGGTGTACGTGACGTCGCCGTGTTCCTCCACCGGCTCGGACCTGTGTAGCGCAGAGAGGTGTGAATCTTTTTCGGGAGGGGACGTACGATGTTATTGATATATTTATGGCAGTCATTGGGAGGGCGCTTGCCGCGGTATGAACTACCAGCCCAGGGGTGTATGTATGAATATTAGGGTCAGTACCCGAGGCAAACCCGGCAGGTGGATTCACCACCGGTATGACAACCGGAGAACATCGTTGCGTGGTGAATTATATATGACAATTTTGCGAAAAGTTATCCTCTTCGTGTAGCCACCGCCCAGATCTAACCAAACCCCTCTCGGACCAGACGCTGCTGAAGGCCGACACTGGCACTCACTAACCCTTCGCAAAGCACAGCAATAACGATAGCCGACGTGGAGATGGCGACACGCCCGGAGAAAGAGCGATTGGACGATATATCCGTCAATCGTGTAGTACCACGCCTCGTACCACGCCGCGGTTCAAGTTTGAAAAGTTTCGTGGGTATTGTGGGTTGTAGAGCAGGCAGAAGGACGTACGTACGGTGTGACACGAGTACAAGCATGTACTACGTGTCTCAGCAACCGCTACCTAATTTTCCTCATAAATATTAAGCCATCTCAGTACTCACAGCCCTGTGTTTTACGTGGGTTTTAGGAAAAAGCAACAAAAAGAAGGAGACACATTTGCCCAGATTCACACCAGATGCAATACGTTTCGGCATTGCCGGCGCCCTCTGGACTCTATCTATACATTGGTTACAGTAAAGCTGCTCGGTAGTAGTAGTGGAGGTGATGGTGTCGAATTGGATCTTCTATATGAAAATGCCGGTTTTAGTATGCTCCACCGAGAACCCGCTCTAACTTGCGCCATCCGCCCCCCCGACACGGCGCGAGGGTGTCACGCCCGCCCCAGACGGCGGCCCTCTGTGACCCCGGCGAAAGAACGGCTGACCATGCCAACCTAGGCGAGCGGGGGGAGTGGGAAGTCGCCCTGCCGGGGACGGCTCGCTTTCTCCCTGGGACGGGAGGGATCCGCGCCGCCCACACTAAGTACCGACAATAACTTCAAGATTGAAAAATAACCACACTAATTTCAACATATATATATTTCCCACACTTACTTCAAGTTAATTTTTAATTTAATTTATTTTTTAAATTTCAATCCTCAAATACGGCCTCGGTATCGATCTCGCGTCAAATCCGTACGAGATAGCCGATCCTGCAATGATCCTGCAATAACTTCAATGTGTTGCAAAATTCGAAAAAACCGTCGAAAAAAAACGAAAAAGTCGAAAAGTCGATTTCCCAAACTCGAATCGGAATTAAAATCACGTCCACTCTCACCGAAATTGCCAAGTCTGCACTAACTTCAAGACATGTAATCCCTACGCACAGGCCACAGCAGTGGAGTTACGGCATGTTTTACGTACCTGGTATATCATACCAGGTACACATTACACGGTATCATACCAGGAATTTTCGTACCTGCTGCTACGCCAGGAGGAACACATAATACCAGGTACATATCGTACAGCAGGGAGTGGTGGGTGTGTGGGTACGTATGATTGCATAAGATTGCCTACATTCACTCCCAGGGGTTTTCTATACAGCAATGCGTTGGGCGTAGTACA
>JAYJME010004557.1:0-10836 GCA_036873775.1 Costaria costata
CCCCCCAAACCAGCGATTTTCTTTAACGAACGTTTTGTGGCTGTTCTGCACGAGGAGAAGGATTCCATGAAGAACAATATCTTCCGGTATTTTATTGTTTCCGTAGTACCATCGAATGATGACGTCGGGGTGGCCAGGGGCGCCGTATTTTAGGAGCTACGGCCGGGAGCTGGTTTCAAAACCGGCGATTTCGTTAAAGAAAAGTTGGGGGGGCTATCGTAGAACGTACTCCTATACCGCGCCGAGCACTATTTGGTCAAGGTTGTCTCTTGACTGACTGACTCAGGTCGCCCAATCGACCCATGGTACGATAGAGATGCACCATATTTTTTCTGAGGCTCTTCAGGTTTTTATTAGGAGCTCCATATCACGCCCGAAAATTGAATTTGAGTAAACTGAAACGGCAGCCCGATGAGCAAACCCATGGACTAGGCACTAAAACAAACCATGTTGCTAAACAAGAATGGCATTCGGACGCTTTTGGGTCAAGAAGCCCCGATATTCAGAAACAAAAATGGAACAAAGTGTAACCTCTATCGTAGCACGCGTCAATCCCGTTCGATGCCATTGGTGCTTCTGAATACATTGGTTGCCCTCTGCGCCTAGTCCATCGGACCAAGCATATTCAATATGTTTGTTTTATCACATTCAGCTTTCGGGGAAGATGTAGGAGGGCTTCCCAAGTAAGTGGGGCCTCCGCAATGTTTTAGTGGCGCACCTGTGTCGGTTCGCCAGTCATCTGCAGTTACGCGTTGGGAACATTGTGAACAAAAACAAAGCAGATTGTTGCTCCTCCTGCCTCGCGACGGTTGTTGATTTATCGTTCACTACACTTCGGAAGCATCGTGAAAGCAGGAGTGACGCATGCTTCGATAGGGGGCGTGCATACCTCCTATCTTCTGAGGCCCTTCGTTGGAATAGCTCCGTATCCCCTCCCCCCCCCCCCCCCAAAAACAAAACATTCAATAGTGTTTGACGAAATATTTGCTCTTAACTTAACCCCTTTAGAGCCGGAAACGGCTTCTTTCGGACAACACTACTTGGAAATAGCGTGGGATACTTTTTCCAAGTAGTAAAATGGTTCACATTAACCCGATTATGAGCAATCCTATGACCAGGGCTAACAAAACGAAAATATTGTCAAACCAAACAGACGCGTTCTAAGATAGAGGTTGCACTTTTTGGCTTTTTCGTTTCTGAATAACGGGGTCCCTTAACCCCAAATCGTCCGCCGAATGCCATTCTTGTGTAGCAGTATGATTAGTTATAACGCCTAGTCCATGTGTTTGCTCATCGAGCTGCTCTTCCAGTTTACTCAAAAACAGTTTTCGGGTGTGATATGGAGCTCCCAAAGTGAAGAACCTCAGAAAAACAACATCATGGAACAACACCTCTATCGTAGCATGGGTCAACACTGATGGGTGGTTTATCCATTGCCAGGGTAAAAAAAAAGAATTTTTTGTAAAAAAAGCAAATAAATTGTTAGGTAGTTCGTAGGCCGGAAATCCCCATTGACCCTTTTGACTACCCCAAAATAGTATCCCACACTATTTCCAACTGGGTTTGTCAGCCGTTTCCGGCTCTAAAGGGGTTAAGCCAGAAACACGTTTGGTCAAGTAGGTACTACGCACCCCTATCCTAGCTGTTGTTAAGGTTTTGATTTAGTCTGTTGGGCTACTGGTAAAAGGTCAACCAACCACCTACCTAAACTAAAAGCCTTAGAACACTCCCCATCCCCTAGAACAATGGGGGATACAGGTCGGCCGGATATGCAGGCGGACGTGTCAAAACCACCAGGCGTTCCTATCTTTTTGGGGGATCCAGAAGTATTTTTAGGTTCCACATGGGGAAGTTCCGCTATTGTTTTCTTAAAATAGCTTATTATTGTGGGCACGATGAGACTCGAACTCCCGACCTCAAACCCATCGGCTGCCATCTACGACATACTGTTAACGTATAAGTCTGTTGGGCTACTGGTAAAAGGTCAACCAACCACCTACCCAAACTCAGCCTTATAACACTCGCATTAATGTTAGTTTTCAATTTTCTTTCGCCCAGCCACGATTTGCTCTTTCGCCTGTCTGTTTTACGCTCTGACAAAATTGTAAATCAATAAATGAAAATCTGAAGGTTTTGCTTCTGTCCGAGAGGAGACACGGTTGCCAGCAGGCGCCTCTTCGACGCGTTCGCAGCGGGGTGCATACCGGTGATCACTACTGAAGAATTCCAAGCCCTTCCCTTCCAGAGGTAGGTAGGGGGAAAAAAGGAGGACACACTGCTGTGTTGGACCTGTCTGCAAACTCCTGTGTGGACTATTGCGCTAGGACAGGGGCTACAGCTAAGTTGACTCTCGCAGTAAGACTCCCCGGTTGAGGATGCCAATGCGACACCGCAAAGTGGGTGTGAGGCGGAGCATAATGTGCAACCCGGTGGACTACGGTCGGTTGTCTCACGGTCGGGTCTACTGCGAACCACAACTGGGGTTCATCGAAAGACCTGTCGCTGCACTTATCTTGTAACCAGTAACATTTCAGGCCGTAGTAGACGTCTATTCAAAAGATATGCACCGATACCTATTGTAACTGTCAGGTGTTTGACGCATGCTACGGTAGGGGCGTGGGGGACACCATGTTACTTTCCGAGGATCCTCATTTTGTGGAGCCCTCTACACATCACCTGTGCCAAAACCTGCTGTTGAGAAGAATCAAAGAAAAAGACGGGAAACCCGATGAACACCTTCATGGCTTAGTAGGTACAGTATGCGACCAAAATTATTGAATCAGACGTACCGATATTGGGCAGGTATTACGGGGGACCATAGTAAGCAGAACCAGCTATTGTTAGCAAAAATAGGGAAATATATAGGTTTTGGTGTCTACAGTAGGTCCTATTGTGTCTACAGTAGGTCCTATCAACTATGGTCCCCCATAATAGTTTGTGTGTTGATGAACTCCCCGTCACCCAGAAATTGAAATGACGACAACGTTTTGCCCCGATGTTTTGTGCTGTTGACATTTTTGTTTGAGCCGCTCTCCGTTTCATCTCCTGGTAAAGGCTGTCCAACGACGCCATCCAGTGCCCGCACGTATTGAGGTGGATGTGCGTGTTGTGTGGCACGTTTTGTTCGATGGTTTGACTGGGTAGTGCGCCAGATTAAGAGCGGGTTCAACCGTGGGCTGGTTTGCCCACTGTCCTATTAAGCAGGCGGGTATTTTACTGTCGTATCAGGTGACTGGTATACCGGCATGCAGTGAACTCAAAAACTCAGATGCATACCTCGAATGAATATACATACGAAGTCTACATATATACGTATGTATACGTACCAAGGCACGCCCCAAAGAAAGCAGTTTGATAATGCAAACAATGCTCGGTCGCTGATGAACAAAACGCAAGCACCGGAAGCGTTGGCGGGGGGGGGATAAGGCATCTCGATATATGAGCACGGCGAGTCTACGATATCGCCGACCATAAACCGCCTTGCGATATATACGGAAGCATACGACATGTATGAGTCGATGAAAGCAAAGTTCTAAGTCAGGTTGCCCATATACATTAGGGCAGTGTTGGTGATCGCTCGCTCCCGGCCGTTGTCGTTATCGCAATCAATCAAATCACGACAGGACTGGGCTGAACTACACCGAATTCGTCGTTGTGGCGGGACACGGAAGCTTCAGCACCACCGAGGGAGTCGAGGTGATCGTCAAGGATCTCTCCACCAGGTAATATCATGTATATGACCCATTCTACGACAGAAATGTACCACTGTTTTTCTGAGGCTCTGCACTTTAGGAGCTCCATACAACACCCGAAAACTGTTTTCGAGCAAGCTGGAGGGGAAGCCCGATGAGCAAACCCATAGACTAGGCATTTAAAACAATCCATTTACTAAACAAGATTGACATTGGGGTTATTTTGGGTTAAGGAGCCCCGTAACCCAGAAACAAAAAGGTAAAAAAGCGCAACCTCTATCGTAGCACGCGTCATATGTACACACTCTCTGTTTAAGGTTTGTTGGGTATATGGGTCAGTTACGATCCATTCTGATTTTCGTGTCTGGTGATGGGTTCTTTGATCAGCTCGATTTGTTCATTGATTCGCGTGACTGCCTAAAATCGACCAACAATCGGGTTTGTTTGCTGGCGTTAATAGTTAATTGACTGATACCATCTATTGATAGTTCAACCGTTGGTTGCATAGCTTGATTGGACCGTGGGTTGATTTATTGGTTGGTCGGTCGAACAGACCGTTGGTGTCGCGAGGCCAACGGTCGGTCGTTCCTGCGTAGAATAAACATATTTGGGCCCATTGTCTGCTTGGGGGGGGTGTGAATCAATGTTCACCCCTTTCGTCTCGGAAGGCGATGCGTGTGGCCAATGCCCAACTTACAAACGCATGCAACATATAGGCGAACGCGCCATAATATATAGAGCACGCACACACAACGGCACTCCACTTTCCGTTCTCCCCGCCCGAGTTTGTCGGATGAGTGTACGGCCGAACGTGGGCTTAAACGCGCTCTGCAAACTAAGGACAGACAACTAAATGATGTCCAGCTTAGCCTACGGGTGCCGTTCATTTGTGGAGTGATGGACGCTTGCTACCACAAGGTGTACCAGTATCAGGTTTCTGGACACCGCCCGCGTTCTGACTGAGCGGTCTCCGGCTACGAGGAGCCCTACTCAATATCGTTGGAACTCACAGGTTCCTTCGTGGTTTTACAGTACATCCTTAGGGAATATTCACGTTGGTGCAAGCGATCCAAACGCATGCCACAGTAGAGGTAGCCCTTACGTTTTCGGAGAGCTAAGTATCACTCAAGGAGAGCTCCATACATCACTCTAAACCTGTCGGTTTTGCGAAGAGTATCACGCTTCACCAAGTGAGACATTCCAAGGCCTAGGTGGTTGACAAAATACTCTTTATTTATACAACCTTACAATTGAATTTCATGTTAGCAATTTTCCAGTTGGGAGCCCCAATTTCCAGCCACACTTCTTGAACGTAAAACCTGCTACCTCTATCGTAGCGCGGGTCTCAAGTCTTCTATTCATTACTGGGTTCAGGCTTTGGGATGGGGATTACAGCTAGCATGTATGAGTGAGGACCTGCAGAAGGCATTGGGGAACCCCTACTCGACCGCAGCGCATGTATCTCGATGTGTAGTTGGGGGTCATGTCACGGTTTGCATCTTTCGACGGATCAAGAGACTTGCGAACGTCACGTTAAGCAATCTTACGGTAGAAGAGGTAGTTTGCCTTCTATATTCTGTGATCAATCCTAATAAAAATACGGAGCTCGATATCTAACCCGAAGCATGACGTATCGGAAAGACCTTTGGTTGAGCTACCGATTCCCGGGACGATAGAGGAGGAGCACCCTATTTATTTATGAGGCTCTTCACCTTAGGGTCTCCATATCACACCCGAAAACTCTTTTGGACTAAACTGGAAGAGCAGCCCGACGGAAAAACCGGTGAACACGAGGCATTTTAAAACATGATGTTTGTTAAACGAGAATGACATTCCGACGATTTCGGATTGAGGAGCCCCGTCATTCAGAAACCAAAACAGTCAGCCAAAACGTGCAATCTCTACCATCGTAGCACGCGTCTAGCCGACCAACGTGTTGTATGCGCTGCTGTAGCGCCAAACCAACTGCGGCGCAAGGCGCGTCAGGGATGCTGTTCTCGATGATATCTGCCGAGGCTCCTCGATACATGCTACAATGGAGTGTGCACCTTCTATTTATTTTTAGGTTTTACCCCTTTGGGGGCTCTCCTTACCTCGTCCATATAGGTACACAACAAAATACACTCAAAAATAAAACAAGAATGGAATCCCCACGAGTTTGGGCCAAGGAGCTCAATCGTTTAGAAAATTATTTTAACCCAAACGTTCCACGTACCTCTCTCGTAGCACGCGTCCTCCCCTTGAGGGTACTCTCTACCCAACCCAACACCTTTTTTATTTTTGAAAAACTACCAGGACGCGTGCTACGATAGAGGTTTCACTTTTTGGCTTTTTTGCTTCTGAGTGACGGGTCTCCCTAACCCACAATCGTCGGAATGTCATTATTGTTTCGCGATATGATTTGTTTGAATGCCTAGTCCATGGGTTTGGGATCATTGGGGTTCCATCCCAGCTTGCCCAAAAACAGTTTTCGGGTGTGATGCGGAGCTCTGGAACTGAAGATTACAAGAAACAAAATGGGGCACCTCCATCGCACCATGGGTGACAGCTTCAACCTCATGAAGCAAAATGGGGCACCTCCATCGCACCATGGGTGACAGCTTCAACCTCATGAAGAATCCCATGGCCTATCGATAGGCAAACAACAAAACAGATACAAGACGAATAATTCAATTCCGACGATTTCGGGTTAATATTTTTACTGCCCCAAAAAGCATCCCACACTATTTCCAAGTAGGTTTGTCCCCAGAAAACTGTTTCCGGCTCTAAAGGGGATAAGGAGCCCCCCGTCATCCAGAAACCGTGTTATCGAAAAAGTGTCACATACCTCTATATCGCAGCACGTGTCGTGGTCCACTGGCAGCAACCATCGTACTACAGTAACCTGCAGTTGCTTACTCGCTTGATAAGCTCAACCGGCCAGGACATATTGAGCCGAAACATCGCGCACCTCCCCGTTGGATTCGCTCCGAGATGACAGATCGGACCAACAGCTGATACCGCTCCGTGAAGGACTCGTGCGAGGCAGGGCCTCGATCGTTTACGGTGTGACCGATGGACCAACTATTGCCGACATGCACCCTTACCACGGTACGGCGTCAAGGTTTCTGCAACAGGTAGGCGTTATTAGATAGGTCGGTGCATTTTTGCTGTCGGTCGACGGACTGGTGGTACGGTAGGAGGGGGGGGGGGGGCACCGATTATTTCAGACGAGCAGAGGCACGCTCAAGAATGACTACGTACCCTATGTGTGTCGCAGTCTTGATCGTTTTTGGGGATTGACACATGCTACAATATTGAGGTACACAAGGCTTTTTCTTGAGGCTCTGTAGTTCACCCACATGCTGGTGTTGAATAAACTAAAAGTGCGTCCCGACTAAAACGCCCACCACTGCTTTGGTATTGCAAAGATCATATGGCGAAACAAGAATGACACCTCCGATGAGTTTGAGTGAAGGAGCCCAGTCATTCAGAAAACAAAAACGCCTCTATTGTGGCACGCGTCGATTTATGAAGACGTGATATGTGCCACCTGGGGATTGTGGGTTTCGCTTGCACCACATAAGCAATCACAGTCCTACGTGTGACAGTAGGTAGTGAGCGACTCGCCTGGACTCGTGCCACGTTATAGGTGTACCGTTTGTTTTCTGGGGCTCTTCGCTTTAGGAGCTCCGTCTTACACACACCCGAAAACATTTTTGAATAAATTGGCAGGGGAGTCCGACGCATGCTACGATAGAGGTTGCACTTTTGAATTTTTTTGTTTCTGAAAAACGGGGCTCCTTAACCCGAAATCGTCCGAATTTCATTCTTCTTCGGCAAGACGATTTGTATTATTACCTATTCCATGGCTCCACTTATCGGGCTTCCCTTCCCGTTTACTCAAAAACAGTTTTCGGGTGTGATATATGGAGCTCCTAAGGTGAAGAGCCTCAGAAAACAAAGGGTGCACCTTTATCGTAGCATAGGTCGTCCGATGAGCAACCCCATGGACTAGCCATTTAAAAGAACATTGTTGCTTAAAACAAGATTGACACTCGGACGATTATGGGCTAAGGAGCCCCCGCCATTCTGAACCAAAAGTGCCAAAACAAAAGTGCAACCTCTATCGTAGCAGGCGTCCCGGAGTAACTCAAACCGTGGCATTAAAAAGGGGGGCAGCCCCCCCCCCCCCCTACCGTTGTGGCGACACCGGTGTATGCTAGGGGGGCGCTCATGCTCCCGTCCCGCGTGAAGATGCCGCGCTTGAGCAGGGAAAAGTACGTTTGGGAAAACTTTCCCCGTCATATGTCCTTGTTGGCCTGCCATAGTAGGCCCTTTGTCCCCTGTTCCTCAAGCGGTTTTCCCTCGAGCTCGTGCGAAGATTTTGTACGGAGGCGTGCTAGGATAGGGATGAGATATCACGTTTTGCGTGAAACCGTCGCTCATTGACACGGCTCCCCAACTGAGGCGCTAACCAATCCAATCGTTGTGGAAACGCACAAGACACGCGCCACGATAGAGGTAGTAGGCACGTTTTGGCCGAGACGGTTTCTGGATGGCGGTGATCCTTAACCCAAAATCGTCTGAATTTCGTTCTTCGTCTTTCAATAACTTTCGTCGAATACCTTCGCACGGCATGGGATTTGATTATCGGGTAGCGGTTGTACACACTTCCCCAAATCAGTTGTTGGAAGAGGTATGGAACCTCCTAAAGTGAAGAGCCTTCTCAAGACAAAACTTGGTGCACCTCTATCGTAGCATGGGCCCACACGCACTCGACTTTTGCTTCCAGCGCACCAATCGGATTGGACCACCGGCGGGTTAAGCGTACATCTGATTTCCCAAAAGTCCAAGTTACGGTGATGTATGTAATTATATCTACTGCAGAGGCGTTCTACGATAGAGGTGCGCCTGCTTTTTTCTGAGGCTCCTCACTTCAGGAGCTCTGTAGTTCACCCAAAAGTTCCAACCCGATTAAGCAACCCACGACCTAGGTATACAAAACAATCATACTGCAAAAAAAAAGAGTGATACCCGGACGCTCTTAGGCTAAGGAGCTCCGCCACTCAGAAACAAAAAAAAGCCAAAACATGGAACAACACCTCTATCGTAGCACGTGCGTCTACTTCCAAGCGAAAAAGCCTTAGAAAAAGGCTCTCGATGCACCTCTGCCGCAGCAATTCGTCTCTTTGTTACTCCTGCCGCGGGTGGTAGCATGAATGTCAGGCCCGCTGTTTCCAACCGCCCAGGACCTACACTGCGTCGGGCGACTACCGTGTTCCTCTGTTGGGTCGTCAGCGTTTACGCTCTTCTTCTTGCTCTCGCAGCAGACGGGTGCTCCGTTAGAGGTAGCACGTTTCGGCTCTTTTCGTTTCGAGAATGGCGGAGCTCCCTCAACCACAAACCGCCAGGGTGTCGTGCTTGTTTTGCAATAGGATTGTGTGTTGTATACCTAGATCATGTTTTTTTTTTAAATTGGGTTGCACTTTTGGTTGGCTCAAAACCGGTATATGTGTAAAGTACAGATATACTCCTTAAGTGAGGAGCCTAACAAAAATAACCGGTGCACCTCAATCGTAGCACGCTTCAGCATGCTCCCCACCCATGTGCTTAGGAATTTCACTCAACGCCAACAAAATATTTTCTTTGTGTTAACTTGTTTGCTTTGCTACGATAGGTGTGCACCATATGTTTGTCTTAGGTTCCCCACTTACTTGGGCGGCTCCATACCTTGTCAAAACCCTAACATTGAGACATATTGTGAGCTTAACCCTTTCACCACCGGAAGGAAGATCCCACACTGTTTACATGTAGCTTTGTCCCAAAACAAAAACGTTTTCCGACGAACCATACCATGGCATAGGAACACAACGAAATGTATTGCCAATAAACAATAATGGAATCCCGCCGAGCTTGGGTTAAGGAGCTCCGTCGCTCAGACAATGTTCCAGTCCCGAAAAGTGCTACCTCTAACGTAGCACGCGTCAAAGCGCGGTAATGACACAACCCGAATAGCCCTCGTCTGCCGTAGCACCCGACGCGTGCTACGATAGAGGTTGCACTTTTTGACTTTTTTTTGTTTCGACCCGATGCTACGATAGAGGTTGCACTTTTTGACTTTCCTGTTTCTGGATAACGGGGCTCCTTAACCCAAAATCATCCGAATGTCATTCTTGTTTAGCAATATGATTGTTTTCAAACACCTAGTCCATGGGTTTGCTCATCGGTCTACCCTTGCAGTCTACTCAAAAACAGTTTTCAGGTGTGATAAGGAGCTCTTAAAGTGAAGAGCTCCAGAAAAAGAAGGGTCTTTCTCAATGACGGGGGCTTCTTAACCCAAAATCGTCGGAATGTCAATCTTGTTTATATTATTAGCAAGATTATTGGTTTAAATGCCTAGTCCATGGGTTTGCTCCCGCATCGGACTGCCCTTCCAGTTTATTCAAGCACGGGTTTTCGGGTGCGAGCTGGAGCTCCTAACGTAAAGAGCCTGCCGAACGAAAATGGTGCACCCCTATGGTAGCATGAGTCAGCCAACTGTCCGTTTCCCGTTTTCGCTCTCTTACTGTGCCCCCGGTCCGTGCCGTCCCAAACATTATTTTACGGACCGTCAACATCCCAGGTGCAGACGGTTTTGGACGACGGGGGTCTGTGGAAGTGCGCACCGTCCAGCGAGGGCAGACCCTCTCCGAGAACCCGGGCGGTGTTTCCACCAAGACCGGACACGAGGTAGGCAGACACTGCACCGCTGAAATTGTAGGGGGTGTGAACGAACCTAATCCTTCCTAAACTCATCTCTCGGGGGCAGGACACGTGCTGCCACGAGAGACAGAGGTTGCCCGTTTCGGAATTCTTTTGTTTCTGAATGACGGGGCTCCGTGACCCGAAATCGTCCGAGGGTCAATTAAATTCTTGTCAAGACTGCCTCTACGATAGCCCCCCCCCAAAACCGGCGGTTTTCTTTAACGATCGTTTCATGGCTGCTCGACACGAGAAAAGACGCTATTAATAGGAAACAAATATCTTCCAATATAGTTTCTTGTTTGCGAAGGGCTATCGAACGATGACGTCGGTGTGGCCAGGGTCACCGTATTTCAGGAGATACGGCCGGGAGCTGGTTTCAAAACCGGCGATTTCGTTAAAGAAAAGTTGGGGGGGCTAT
>JAYJME010004558.1:0-10835 GCA_036873775.1 Costaria costata
GACGGTATGACCTACGCGAAAAGCTCGAAACACACTCTAAAACCAAGTAAAACAACCTCTCCCCTTCGAAAACACGCTAATTAATTTAATTCTCTCTACGAAAAACCTCAGGTATAGGATCGGAGCCGAAAAGGTAGCAAAACACTAAACTGACACAAAAACACACAGTACCCCTAGCACGACAAACAATTGTCACGTAAGGAGGAAGCAAAGTACGGCTAAAAAGGAAGAAATAGGGAAGCAAGAAAGGAAGAAAGAAAGAAAGAAAGAATGCCAGGAATGATGAGATTGCCGGAAAATCAGAGCACGAGAAAGATCGTATTCGAGGTAGCCGCAGCAGGTGGTGGTACGATTACAGCAGTAGTAGCATAGATGGACACGTTCAACTTATTTTTCGGCTTGATATCTTACAACCGTGTCTGCCATCTCATATTACAACCGTGTCTGCCATCTCCTCCTGCTTTTGTCCACCATTATTCACCTTCTACCCTGCGTATTTCCCCCGCCTACTGCCAATCCCTTGGACGGCTTTTCTTCTACTCCTCCTGCAGCTTGCCTTCCCCCCCACTCTCTTCGGCACCATAGACAGCGGATCTGCTACGCTGCCAAATCAGCTCCCCCGCCTTCTCATGCCAGCTGGCCATGAATCGTTCGGCTGCTTAGAAGACCACATGGTACCACATTCCCGCCTCGTTTGCTGCAGTGGGCCACAGCGCGAAATTAACCCCAAATATAAGAAGAGGCCTTTTCCGTTCATCTCTCGGATGCTGGGAAGTCCCGCTCGGCCACTTGACATACACTCTTCGACTAGGCACATGTGCCACGTCTTTCACTGTCTGCCTGGACTCGAGTCGTCGCCGACAGTCATCGTCCCGAACATCACCGGACTGAGTGGCCGCCACTCGGTTTGTGGACCCAAGGCCCCCCCAAGGAAGAGCCGCCACGTACGGATGGAGCTGCCGCGTACGGACTGTCGCTTCGATGCTCTAGCATAACGTCATATTAAGGGCCTTCGTGTAGGAGCGGAATATGTGGTCGGTACGTCTTCAGCGCTTAAAGCCAGTGACTCTATTGCGGAGATCGTGGCGATCCTTTCAGAGCGCGACGGTGTGCTCTGCTTTGAAGGCCCATGTCACTCTCCCGTGTAGCAGAGTCTCAATCGTCCCGGCCTCCAGCATACGATCTGTCAAGTAAGCGGTGCGGTCGTCGTATCATACGGCTCCGGGACGAACCGTCTAAAGCGTTTCCGCATATGACTGATCCGCTGTTCAAATTCGATCGAGATCGCAAGGTCCGCTCTTTCATCGACGATGTTGCCTCGGTATATGAACCGTGTCGTCTGTCTATACCTCTGGCCTGTTTCTGTAATGACGAGTTTTGGAGCGAGGGATATCTGGTCCAGTTTACGTACCAGATAAGGCTCTGTAATATTTTCAGTCGACGTGAGGCCTGCTGCTTCAAAGACAGTCACAATAACTGGCATCAGTTTAGCTAGTTCTTCCGCAGATTTCGAGACAATGCCTGCGTCATCGGCGTACAGCATGCCCCACACAGCCCTTCTAACGCATGCCCACGGCTTCTTTTTCCGACAACCCCTGCCTCCTGGGGGTGTGCCAAATCCCTTTACAACGCCTTCGTCGTTGCTGAAGCGTACCAGAAGACATGTATCGCAGCGGCAAATAATACGTTGAACAGGATCGGTGACAGCAAGTAGGCTTGTCCCAGTTCCTGCCTTACATGAAACCACTCTTAGTTCTCGCTGTCATCAAAACGCACGCCAGGTCGCATTCTTTCATGTAAATTGCGGATAACATTAAGTATCACGATTGGTACACACGAGTGTGTATGTGCCTTTGTTTGCAGTTCTCGGTCGACAGTGTCGTATGCTTCAGGCAGGTGGATGAAGCACATGTACAAGGACATTTTCCGCGGTCGTCTGATCTCTTGCAAAGGGCGCACGTTGAACAGCATTTCGACCGTTGATCGTGCGGGACTGAAGCCGCACTGTTTCTCAGGGAGCAGTTTATCGATTTCGCAGTAGTTTGTTAGGTCGGACACAACGAGTTTCAACAGCATCTTACCTGCGTAGACGAGAAGCGAGTTCCCTCTGATATGTTGGCAATCAGTTTGATTATCCTGTTACAGTAGGTAAATCGACCTAGATTATCGCAGATTTTCTTTTCTGGGGGGTCTCTTCGGTTACCCAGACGCTGACGAGGACATTGTTAAAACATTGCACGAACGTGAGGTGATCGGGTTTGACAAATTTAGCCAGGAGATCATCAGGTCCTGTTGCCTTCCTATTTCAGCATTCAACATACCGACTCTCAGACAAAGCGGTGCGGTCGTTGTATTACTCGGCTTCGGGCCGAACCATTTAAGGCATGCCCGCATGAGACCAATCCGTCGTTAGATATCGATCAAGATCACAACGTCGGCTCTTTCATAGACAATGCCGCCTAGGTATAGGAACTGGGTTGTCAGTCTATAACTCTGGCTTGCTGCTTTGACGACGATCGGTGAAGCGAGGGATATCTGGTCTGGTGTACGTAGCAGCGTCGTCGCTGTCTTCTACGCAGACACCGTGAGGCCTGCCACTTTGAAGACAGTCACGATAACTGTCATCACTTTGGGGAGTCCTTGCGCGGATTTTGAGACAATGTCGGCGTCCCCGGCGTACAGCATGCCCCACGCAGCCCTTCTCACACATTACATGTCAACAACTCCTCGTTCCGACCACTCCAGCCTCCTTACATGAAACCAAACCTATTACGACGCCCTCGTATTTGCTAAAGCGTACGAGCAGGACGTGTAACGCGGCAGGCGAGAAACACGTAACACAGTAACGACGGCCACACGCAGCCTTGCCGCAGTCCCTGCGTCACAATAAACCACTCAGAGTGCTCGCCGTCATCTGCATCCCTTCGTGGAAATTGCGGACAACGTTAATGATCGTGGTTGGCACGCCAGGGGGTGTCAGTACCTCTCTCAACAGGGTTTTGTCGACAGTGTCCTACGTATTATGAAGGTCGATCAGGCACATGTACAAGTGAAAGTTTTCACTGTCGCTCGATTTCGTGCAACGGGCGCACGACGAACAGCATTTCGACCGTGCATCGTGCGAGACGGGAGCCACTCTGTTCCTCAGGAAGAATTATCTCTGTTTAGCAGTAGTGTGTAAGGTGGGACTCTACGATTTCTTGCAGTACTTTGCCTGCGTGGGCGACAAGTGAGACCCCGCTGATATGTCTGATATGTTGACAGTCATTTTGATTCTTATGTTTGGTAAATCGACCTAAATTATCGCTTCTTTTCATTATTCGGGGGGTTCTGTTAACCAAAACGAGCCCAAGGCTAAAGTGAAATCCCTGCGCGAAAATGGGGTGATCGAGCTTGTGCAATCCGGTTGGGAGATCATCGAGTCCTGTTGACTTCCAATTTGGCATGCCCTTAAGTGTTTCCGTCATCTCGTCTACTGCTGGTTCACTTTTAAACGATAGTCTAAGCGGTCGCGGTGGCAGGAGGTCGGTGATCGAGGGGACCAATTTTCAGCGAGTTCGTGTTTCGAAGATTGTTAAAGTGCCCCGACCATCGTTCACATATTCGCGCTAAATCCCGCAACAACGTGTCATCCTTGCCGCTAAGGATAAAGCCTATGCTTCGAACGCATCGGTGACTGTCGTCGTAATATATTCAACCATATCGTCCGTGTTGGCGGCTAGGTACTAGTAGGTTGATTTAGAGTCAAACCGACACTCGCGATTACTCGTTTACGACAACTTTCGTCGATCATGCATAGGTTCCTGTTGAACAATCGACGTTTTGGAGATTTCCGCATTTGTCTGCTGGGAGAAAAAGGACCACTGGTTCGGACCTTGATATGCAAGATAGTGTTGTTTGTGTCGGCCTTCGTGTGGGGGGGAGGCTGGGATGACGTTAGCACCACTTACGCTAGGTGGATGGGCTTGGCAGGTTAGAGTGTTCTTGATCCGCTAACGGTCATTCAGGCTCGTGCCGGTGTGTGTATGCGCTACTCCACCCTCGCGTGTGCTGAAAAACGGGTTGGTTGCAGCTAATGTGCAATTGGTAGCAAGGTTCGAACAGGTATTGCTGTAGCAAGGTTCGGAAAAAACGACATACTAACTAAGCCGTCGATGCTCAGGGACGGTGCTCAGGACGATTGCTTTCCGTGTCTCGATATTTTTTTAACGGACGATACCTTCAAAACCTCTTTAGGGTCTTTTTGGAAAGGTAAAACAGGACATATGACGTGTCTTGTAAGCAAGCTTTATTTTTCATTTTCCACGAATCTGTCATAGCTTCAAACTCGGTGCCGATCGACCACATACACGGTGTTCTACTAGCTTTCATGGAGACATCTACCCACTCCTACTCAGCTCCTGCCTCGTTTTCTCCGCAACCCCCTTTCCCCGCACCGGCACCCAGGTCGACGCTGCATGACATATTTTTCATGGCCTCCTGTCTGCATGACGAGCATTCTCCACGCCACGTGCGCCTCGCCTAGACGACATGGTACTGCTGGGCGGATGCTACGTTCTCACAAAAGTCATACGAGGTCTGTTTGGTGGAGGAGATGATGCGCCCGGTCGCTCAACGCGTTAGCGCGTGGGCCTCCGTCTTGCACATCTTCGCCGCCGCCGCCTCCCTCATCTCTGTCGTCCTGCGTGAGGTTGCTTGTCTCCACTGAACTTTATTGTCAAGTGCGAGAATCCCTTCCCTCTTCCTGCCTACCACTCGTACGTACCTGGTACACCTGGCATCTATCGGAGACAGACGAGGTGTAAAATTGTGCTACCTCGTGCTACTGGTATTATTTCACGCCAAAGCACAACCAAACAGCAACTTGTTCGAGGAGATGGCGCGTGTTGTCGCCTTACGCTCTGGTAGCGAGTCGGCGTCCGCCTAGGCTGCTTGTGTGACAGTGCAGCCACCCTTCAACCGGCTGTGGGATGTGCCCTCGGAACAATAGCCAAGTTTGTTTTGGCATATTTTGACAAAAAAGGGGCGCTGATATTTTAACGCTCACCCTGACTAAGGTATGTGCTCAGGGAAACGTCTAGCCGTCAACGTCTTTTACGAGGGAAGATTTCTACAGCCCTCGAGCAAAGACGTCCCTGAGCAAGATATTTTTAAGGTTTTGTTCTCCCGGAAGTCTATTAGGATTCGACGAAATTGGCCCCCACTACATATCCTTGGTATTTTTATAGCACTGTCCACCCGACCCGTCAATCAGCGCTGGCTGTTTGGTCTAGTGTGTAGTGCTATATACCCACGAAGAGTCGGTCATGAGTTCGAGTCTAGTCGATTTTAAAATTGGTATTGTTTTCGAGCGTGCGCGCTCGTGACTACATTTTTAATGGTTACGATAGTGTGTTCCTAAACATTAGGAGTAGCGTTTGACGAGAGGAGAGACCCAGAGATCCATCTTCAGAATTCGGTAATATTACGCGAACACGATAGCATATATGTTGGTGGTCATTTACAGCAGCATGGTCTACTAGACTACTCAATCAGCGCTGACTCTGTGGTATCTAGTAGACTACGCCATACCAGCAGGTACGTAATGACATTACATTCGGAGAATAAAACAAGCGGTTGAAATGTGTTCGTGAATCGAACTCGGGACCAGCATTCTTGTGGTAGGCTATTGCATTACATTTCCCGCTAGCTGGACATGTTAGATTGACCCATTGATATTGTCATAGGATGTGACCACAAGGGTTCGAAACGGACTGTTTCACGCAACAACCCTAGTAAATATAGTTGCCATATACGCGCAAAGAGGCGTTTCGCCATGAAATACAAACTGCTTGGAGAAGGAATCAAAAAAGGTTTTCAAGCAATATCCTCTAGCTTTGGATTTCCAGTAAAAATGATCCAAATGCACACTAACTTTAGGTTGTTTTTGCAATGTTTTTCCTCGTGTTGTAGCCCAATACTGGACAACCCCAAACGTGAACGTAATGCGCCTGTCCGAAACACTGTTTGAGAAACCTGTCCAAGACATTCAAAACAACCGCGTAAACCCCAGCTACCTTTTGGTGAAAACAAACATTGTTCTCTTATTTGAGTATACGATGGCTCCATGCACTCACATTTGACACAGACACACACAATGACGCGTTTTGATATTTGGTTGAAGAAGACCCTCCGTAAGCCCAGAGAACAACGGCAGTAGTTGCTGTTGTCCTATTGTGGACATAGTGCCGGTCGCCGCTCTTGACAATGTCACATGATGAGGGATATGGATGCAAAGAGAGAGTTGCGTACAGTTTCGGGGACATAATTGCCTTGTGGAGGGCGTATTACAATTCCGTGTGCGATGTCAAAATACCCGCAACCACTCCACAACGCCCGTGCCATCGGAGCTCCGATTTCTAACCTAAGTACATCCTGCGTGCGGAACAATAAATGATCTTGATATTAGCGGAACACCACCAATGCCGGGAAGTATAGGGAGCAGGACGCTTGCAACGATAGGTGCGAACAAAACCCTCTCTGAGGCTCCTCACACTTGAGGATGTCTTCATCGCACCCGGAAACTAACTTCTAAAACCATTGAGGTATTGCTGGAGCAATCACGTGTTCTTGTTTTCGGGTTTAATCCTACAAGTTGACGGCAGAAACAAACGATATAAAAGCATTTGCTGCGACAAGGATCGTTGGCGGTGGTATAGTATATATTTACAAGAATGCCATCAGTTCGAATCGCCCAAATGTCGTAAAAATAAAGCTGCGGTGGTCATGATCTTGGTTATTTCCTGGGTCAAGATTCCCCGTCAGCCCGCAATCTGTTTGACCAAACTTTCCCACCCCTACCGTAGCACATGTTTTAGATCGTCACCACGGCATCGCGTGCACCTGCTAACTGCTACGGCAATACCAACTAAGGCAGACCTCATGTAGGTTGGGCAATAACACTCACATAGTGCTTGCTTGGTCTTTACTAGCGGCACTAAACTAACTAGAGTAGGGGTCTGAGACCTCGCTCGACAACAACATCTTCACCGCTATGAAACGATCTTACTCTCAACGAGCAACTGGTTGCCACATGTGGGGTGTATCCCCAACCATCATATCGTGTGCCGCGTTTTGTGACGAAACAGGACCGTTCCCATTAAAATGTTATTCAATTAAGCTCCCTGCATTATCCCAAAACGGTTCTAGGACGACGGGAAGCCCGCGATTACTCCACTATATGAATGGACTGGATTTCCCCGAGACCGGTTTTACATTCCTGGCACAAGACGCGTCTTGGCAAATTGTAACATCGAGTTGATTGTCTAACCAAGAAATGAGATTCAAATGTATCTACCAGCCGATGTAGAAACAAGTATTCGGCAAACCGAGCACAAAGACGAACCCGAAGGACGACCTCACACCCTTGCAGCAAGACCAACTCTAAGGCTTCCGACCCGTGCTACGATAGAGGTTGCACTTTTTGGGTTTTTTGTTTCTGAATAACGGGGCACCTTAACCCAAAATCGTCCGAATGTCATTCTTAATGAGCAATGTGATTTTTTCAAATACCTAGTCCATGGTTTTGCTCACCGAGCTGCCCTTCCGTTTTAGTAAAATCCAGTTTTCGGGTGGGATATGGAGCTCTTAAAGTAAAGAGCCCCAGAAAACACATCATGGAACAACACCTCTATCGTAGCATGGGTCATTATCACCAACACAATCCACCCGGCGATGATACCATTTGAATCATGTTTATCAGTTGGTTTCGACCGCAATCGTAATTGTTCTAGCTAGGCATATAAAGTCAAACAGTAATGGTTATGTCTGATAATCACCTAGTAATTGTAATTAGTTTAGCTGCAAAAAGCAGGCAAATAGTATCAACAAATCATGATCACGCCCGATAATCATATCGTCAAAACTACAACTAATCACGATTAATTCCGGTGTAATATCGCCTGATCATGATTGATTGGTTGGCGTTCTGGTATTATCCAGGAACGGGATGAGGATAATTCTGGAACGGTCCCCTGTCCCCGACCTAATAAGACACAGGCTCGAGGACAGACCCATGCCCCGTGGTCATGCAGTCCCTCTCCTGAAGCCTTCCTCTCTTCGACAACGAGAGTAAGCAGAAACAAGGCTTTATTTGAAACAGCTCAACAGTAAACCTCTACCCCGGCACCACTGCGTGGCCTGGGTCGTGTCCTCCGGTTAAGCTATTTACCTACTTTCAGTCATCTACCCACTCCAACGACCTCCAACACCTGCATCAAACCATGTACCTGACCCATCCCAGCCATCCAATTATACGTACCGTGTGTTTTAGTTAACATGAAGTGGCACCAGCTTTAATCCGGGCACCGACAGCATCGAGATTCCAGCCACGAACCACGTGGATAGGCGAGTGAGAGCAGTAGTGGACAGCGTGGCCGACGACACCGATTCGGCAACGCAGTAGGCCACGGCCACCCCTGCTGGAGCACAAAGCGAGGGGGAACGAACGTTCACCTACATCTCCAGCCAGGTCCAGCTAAAGTTTATCGTGTTGGACAACAGCACACAACCCTTGGTGTTCGTACCATAAAATCCTGCTTGTGACCTACCCATCGCAAGTTCCACGCACCACCTGCCACGTCCACCAAACGTCCTCGGTTTGGGGAATTTGGCTCGATCAGAAGGGGTTTCGCACTGCCGCTGATAAATAACGGCTCGCACGTATGGAAGGAATTGTTTAGGGTAAAACGTTCCCCCGATAACACCAAGCGGGTCTTTCCAAATGTCCCAAGCAGCATGGTACGTTTCAGCGTGTGCTTTGTTTCGGGTAGGTGGACGTGGGCATAGCCACATGTCGTGCACTTTTCGACTAGATGATAAAGGGATCGGGGCCTGTCCAAGTACGGTGTTCACGTAGTATATCCTGTACGTTCGTCCATGAACTAGGGCTACCGTACATATACATTTAATACACGGCGCCGTCGGCAGGACTCGAACCTGCGCGTGAAATCACAATGGGTTTCCACCATACCGCTAGCGAGGTTGCCCAGGGCGGTAACAAAAGCGATAAACAAGCAGAGCTGCCGTTGAGCGAGCAAGTCTTCTTTGGGCACCGTCCGGAACTTATCTATCGTAGAACCAGACATGGCAAGAATAACCCTGCAAGGCAACGTATCGCTAAGCGCATAGTCCACAAAGAGTGATGGACAGACACAATTAAGACGAGGGAAGAAAATATGGGAAGGCAGTCCGTACCGGCACAACATGCACAAAAAGAGAGAGCAACATGATACCGGAAAGGACCGTACAGAGTAAGGGAGGGGGGGTAGCACCGGCGGCGGGAGGTGCTGCCGCCAATATTTTCCCACACAATCTAAAAATAACAACTGGTCCGAAGATACAACCGTATTCATTATGGGAAATGGTCGAACGCGGGTATACTTCTTGGGGTTTCGGCCATTTGGGGGTACAAGCAAAACGCGCCCGCGGCAGGCGCCCCCCCGTGCCCAAACCTGCCTAAAATGCAGTTCCGACGCACTGACGAGAGACGCCCGTAGCCCATGCAGAGCACTCACACGTTTTAGTTTGTTTTTCGGGTACGATATTGGGCTTAAAGGGACAGCGGCGCATGAGGGGGGAAATTATACACCATTTTGACCACATGTTGGGCGGGTAGACCTCAAAAACTCTACTAAATGTATCTTCGACCCCCAATGGACCACTATTTACCGCCATTTTCCCGAAGTCAATCCACTTTTTGACCTCATTTGGCAGCCTCAAAACAACTACAACACTACTACGTATCCACGGACGTCACCCCCCAAGAAGCCGAATGGACAACCGGCAGATCATCCAGATCTTGCGAGTAGTCGGGATAGTTTGTATCCCATGTAATCAAGACACAACTATCCAAATCAAATATTTATAAATGGAAAACAGATGGAGGTTCAAAAGGCTCAAACGTCAGGCTTGGTTGACCAATCAAGCGACTACCTGATGTCTGCTTGCTTTTCCAGCAAGGCTTCCCTCTGACTCGCGCGTGATCAGCGTAGGAGTGCTGGCCCATGCGCTCGTTGCATACTACAATATTATACAACTGGGTTTTTGGGGTCCCCGTGCCCCATATTTTTCTACTGTTCTGTGAACCCCGATCCACGACGAAGACATCCCAAATTCTCAATAGGTACAATAAACCACGTTTTGTTACTTGGACACTCCGTTAAAGGAGGCCGATACTGCGTGTACGAACAAACCTAGCCTTTTTAGCAAGCATGAAGATGCTGGGAGAATTATACTATCTCTACTTGTAGGTCGTGGGTTGCTGAGTGCTCGGTATACACGAATACACCAGCCCGCCGTCGAAGGCATAGCAGAGGCGTGATCGAAAGTTGGAATCTTACCCGTATACACCAGACGCGGAGCCCATGCCAAAGTGCATCGACATGATGGGTGCCTCTGCTGTGCCTTCCACGGCGGGCTGGTGTATTCGTGTACCGAGAACCCAGCAACCAAGCACCCGGTAAGCCCCACGACATACAATTTTGACTCTCCCATTGTCATCATGTTTGCTAACAAGAACCCATAGCTGTATTCCGTCTAAAACATTTTTGATTTTGTATAGTTGTGCCGTTACTTCATGGCAGACAAACGACCGCGACTACTCGCAAGTTCTGGATGTTCCGCCCGTGGTCTGTTAGGGATCTTGGGGGGTGACGTGGATACGTCGTTGGAGTATGTTTTTCTAAGGCTGCCAAAAGTGTTCAAAAAGGGGATTGATTTCGGGCAATGGCGATAAATAGTTGCTAGTTGGGACTCGTAGATAATGTTTGTACACCTTTGTAGATCTCCGGGGGGGG
>JAYJME010004559.1:0-10835 GCA_036873775.1 Costaria costata
GACGATTTTGGGTTAAGGAGCTCCGTTATTCAGAAACAAAAAAGCTAAAATGTGCAACCTCTATCGTAGCACGCGTTTCTAGGTAAACAAAACAGTCATAGTGCAAAACAAGAATGGCACTCTGACGGTTTTGGGTTAAGGAGCTCCGTCATTCAGAAACAAAAAATAGCCAAAAAGTGCTACCTCCATCGTACCACGCGACTTTGGTGAAATCCTCGACCTCATCTACACTAGCTGAGATGTCTTTACAATTGTAATTTTTATTGCCGGTACTTTGCAAGGGGGCTTCGCCGGCGGCCTCGATGGCTAACGGTCAACAGCCAGCGCGATATCCGAAATGTTCGCGGCGTCATGCCGAAGGTTGGAGGTCAAAGTTATTGCTAAGAGTCGTGGGAGAGCTTTCTACGCTGCCCACGGAGAATGGCAGTGACTGTTGTACACGAATGCGCAGCTTCAGTCAAATATCCACCTGATACATCGCGTATGACTACTGCACAGCTGAGAGTTTAGCCCCGCTTACTTCGCGCAAGAGGGAGTCCAGTCCAGACCGCACCTCCTACCTCTGGCACACATAAACAAAGGGCAAGAACAGACAGAAAACTTCTCTAGGTTTACCTAAGGTCTCTGTAACAAATATTCGAAAGGTTGCTTGTCAGACGGTTTTATCTATACAATGGAATAACTCGCGACTGACTGATTGAATATATCATCATACGTCATCGCCATCAGCTCGGCGTGGCATGTGTTGCCGGGTATGTTATGTAAAGCGTAAACCAGTCGTAGACATCGAGCTCGCGGCCGCCGGCCCAAGCCCCCACGCCGGCGGCCCCGGCAGGGCGGTCGACGCTACTTGTAGAGACTGGAGGTCGGACCTCGAGGTGTTGCGTCGAATCGCCGAGAGGGCAGGAAAGGCCCCGTAGATTGCGGAGAACCCGTCGTAGACTGCGTAGAACCGTCGTGTACTGCGGCGGGAGAGTTTCGTCGAGCCGGCCGGTGCGATCAAATTGGGGGCGCGCCCGGGTGCAAAAGCTGCGCGAGAAGGCGGTCGGCGGTGGGTGAGACCCGCAAGAAAACGCCTGTGCTTCTCCTCAGTATTAGCCTAGGGATATAGTGATTTTTTGGGGGGAGACCCCGCACTGGCAGCACCGCGTTTGTTAGTGTCTGTGTTGTGTCCAGGTGTACAGAGTAGGTAGCTATAGCTGCGTTGGAATATCATGCCACCGAAAACGCCGCAACGATGTGCACAAGTTTGATGTTTTCTTTCGGCCTCAGATATATGCTCCAAACAAGCCGGATGACCCCCCCCAGTACTGCACCGTGTTTAACCACATGGTCAAGAGCGGGGGGACGAGCATCAAACAGCAGATGGTGCACAGCAGCATTGTAGAGGGGGACGCCAAACCAGGTGCGAGGCGTAAGAAGTAACTCGCGCTAAATAGTGCAGTTTATGGAAAGCATTTCCGTAGACCGTCGGAGTCCCATACCAGTGCAGTGGACTCCTGCTGAGATAGGGGGTTCTACCCCGATTTCGACTCTGGCGGTTTGGCCACATACAAGGGGGGTGGCTCCGTGCATCACCCAAACGCTAACGCTGGGCTGTGTCGACACAGCGTAAACTCCAATCCCGTGCGGGGTTGTATATAGCGAAAGACACGTGCTACTACGATATCTCTAGGTGCAACTTCTTTTTTCCAAAAGGTTCTCCACCGCTTGGGGGGGCTCTGTACCTCATCCATAACCCAACTTTGGAAAATATTGTAAGCTTAATTAAGCCGATGAAACATCCCACGGACTAGGGTACAGCACGAGTTATGCCGCAAAACAATGATGGAATCTCGACGAATTTGGTTTTAACCCTTTCACCACCGGAAAACGTATCCCACACTATTTCCAAGTAGTTTTGTCCCCAAAAAAACGTGTCCGGCTCTAAAGGGGTTAAGGAGCTCCGTCGTTCAGAACATATGTTAGCCAAAACGTGCTACCTCTATCGTAGAACGCGTCGAAACCAAAAAAACATAAAAGCTTTGAAAAACGCTGAGAAGTAAGGTGATCACTCGACAGATTAGCCCTGCGCGACTGACATAAAAATACCTAGAAATGACCCCACTGCTATGTCAAGGTATATGCGAGTAATGTTCGATGCCATTTCGTCTGACCCAGTCCCTGGAGTACTCTACGATGAAACGAGTGAGTACTCGCGAGTCTCTGTAGTGCCCCAAGAGCTGGAACGGTCTCGCTGTTACTGGCGCTCTGGCGGTCTTTTAACAGGTGTGCCTCCTCGTCGGCCCGCCACGCATAGCAAGCGGTTTGAGGGTGGTGGTACTTAACTATATAAAAAACTGCCTATTAAAAATTGTCCTACGTGCAGGAGTACGTACGGTGTGCTTGTTCTCGGGTCGACAATGTCCGTGCGAGACAGGATGGTCATCGTCGCCGATCGAACCAGCGTTACCCCCATTTAGGACTACGCATTATTCACGATTTGGTGACAAAGTACATGGAAATAGAGACAGGTGCGCGTTGATACCTAGTAGGTGTTTATGTGCAGCAGACCAACTGGTGCTAAAAGGGTTTTCGTAGTTAGTATCGGTGAAAGCCGGCGAAGTGAGCGACGCACAAAATACAGGCAGTCCAGAGCTGCTCATATTTGTTGTTTGTATCGACCAGGCGTGTATGAGCTCAATCTAGATACATATATACTTAAGGGTATATATATATATTGGTGCTGTGCGGTACGGTACGGTAGGGGGGGTGTTGTTGTTCCATTTCAGGAGCTCTCTCTCTCGCACTTTACCACCCCCGAAACCTGGCTTGGGGAAAAGGTCAAGAGCCAGATGAGAAATCCAATGACCTAGGTATACCACGAAGCTTGCCGCAAAAGAACGACGACATCGGGTAGCGAAGGAGCCCTCCGATTAAGAGTAGTCGGAAACAAAGTGGCCAAAACGTGCTATAGACTATACCCCTATCCTATTGATAGCACGCCCGACGTTGAACACATACTTTACTGGTCGTCTAACTACATGTATACCCAGATGTCAACAAAGCGCGAGTTTTCCGTAACCTGATTGCAAATTTCTGCTATATGATAAGCGAGCCTGGCCGGCCCTATTGAGAAGTAAAAATATCACGACCCTATAAGAATAGCGCTCACCCGGTATGTGTTTGTACGTTTCGAACAAGCGTTGTCGGTCCATGATTACAGTAGACACACACCTCCAATTGGACAGTGGACGCCCCAAAAAGCTTAAGATGATAAGGTTTTGATGGTCCTGTATATCGCGTGGGTTAGCACTGTTGCTGGACTTGGTCGCATTAAAACCCGCCTATTACCCCCCACGGTGGCAGGTTTGTGCACGGTGGGCATCACCAGGACGTCAGATCTGTGCCGCGACGCTCTGTTTAACTCGTCGGTCATCATGGGATACGGAGAGCTGCTGAGGTGCGCACGGGCTGCTTTCGACAACGAAAGGCTGCACCTATTAATTGGTAGCTCTGTTGAAGGCGGTTGTGCGACGCGAGATACGTCATGGGTAGACTTATAGCACGTTTCCGCCCAGATATGTCTCAAAATCGGGGCTCCTGAAACAAGGAAGCCCGACATTGTTCGAATCCCATTCATATGTTTCGGTAGCAGTCGCTGTATGCCTAGGCTGTGAGATTTTGCTCATCGGGCCGGACGACGTAGGCGTGAACATTTTACGCAAGGTTTATTTTTTGGGGACGAGTGCTATGATGGAGGTTGCACTTTTTGGCGTTTTTTTTCTTCGGAATGACGGGGCTCCTTAACCCAAAATCGTCAATATGCGATTCTTGTTTTGCAATGTGATTGTTTTGTATACCTAGGTCAGGGTTTGATTAATCGGGTTGCACTTTTCGTTTACTCAAAATTGGTTTGTGGGCGAAGTATAGAGCTCCTAAAGCGAGAACCTTCATACACTAACTGGTGCACCTCTATCGTAGCATGTGTCTGGGGGTGAGAGGTAGGGCTAAGGGCTGATTTAGCGAGGAGCCTCAGAAACAACAGGCTGTACATCTCCCGTACCATGCCTAGGGCGACCATGTGCTGTGTGCAGCTCCAACAGCTGGGATGGTGTCGCGGTTTACGCATCTAGCTCTGACGGTTACGCAACTTTCGAAGTGGTTGCGCTGAATAGCAAGCTTTCCTTGCGCTCGCTCTGAATACCGAGCTATTTCGAGGTACTACGGTATATACGACGACGGTGTATATAACGTACCCCCGTCGAAATAATATTAAATGCGGAAGTTTTCAACGGCCGGTACTGTAGCGTTTAAACGCCGAGTGACGCACCAGTGGAAAGATCTCGACGAGATCTTCCGAAAGTGGCGATTTCGTGGTTTGTGTCTCCCTGGTGTTGTGGGAGAAATTGGCTCCGAAACTCGTCCGAGGTGGGTGTGTTGTACACCGACCGCCGTACTGTATGCCACTGTGCCGCCTCGCGTTCGGTACTTGTTCTCGCTCAACCCGAGACGCTCTTTTCTCCGACAATTGCTCGGTGACGAGCGTAGGAAGCCGAATTAAAAGAATTCGTCAGTTCTCGTGCGCCAAGTTTCGTTCTCCTAGACATCGATTTTTGTCTGTCATGCACTAGACGTGAACCAAGCAGGGTGAGGGTCTGGACCTGATACTCAGCACCACCAACAGCAATACCAACAACGACCCCAACACCACCACCAACACCACCACCAAGCCCAAATCTCCAAAAAATCATTAGAGTAGGCTATTATTAATAGCTCGACCTTGCAAACTGTACGCTGAAATAGCAACGTGTCCACGAACCCCACGATGTCCATATGCCAGACATCCGCTTCAGGAGAGAGGGAGAGATTGCGAGTATTTTACGATGATGCGTCACCCAATAAGGTCAGTTCGCCTGGACACAGTCACACATCGGACAAATCAGGGTACCCATTATTTAATGAGCTGTTTCGTTCAGGGCAGACATACCTAGCAGCTCTGTCGTACGATCTTCATGGCCTAGATCATGTTGCCGGGTGGGGATATCTGAAGGATCTGCATGATCTAGCACATGTCTCCTGGGTGGGCCCTGCACAACAAATCATCACGACAGGTATAGGATCTAGATAATCGAGATGGGCGATCTGTCTGTCCGCGGTGTGTGGATAAATCGGAGTTGCTCTCGCCAAGCGGTTTTTCTCTCTCGATGCACGCGAGCGGATTTGTGTGACCGGCGTCATCCCACCATGATTCGGAAACGTTGGTTGACGCACCTTCGTTTTGTAGCGGACAGATAGAAGCGACAGTCCGCATATGATGTGTTAAGTCGATTGGCGATAGAGCCGTGCATTCGTATGCGGAGTACCACTGTACAAAACAAGCATGTAGAAATTTGAACATATGTCACGAAGGTACCGTCGCTCAAAGCACAAAATTCTGTATTGCTCAGTGAGGTAACTACTCTGGGTACCAGTTGTTGACTTGGGGATACAGCGCCCATTGCGAGGGCTAGGTTTGTCGTTCAAGTTCCCTGCTTCCTGTCCCGTGCCTTCATTGGAGAGTGAGTTTCTGCGTAACGCGCGGTACACAAGGAGCCTCGTTCGTGTATGGGCCCAACCGCTGCCACTCGTCACTAAAGCTTTGTCCGTGCGTTCGGCTGTTTTTCTCCTTTTCTTTGCTTCCACCAGCCGCTTGGTATCAGCGTACTACTACTGCCCGGAAGATCACGATCAGCACATACACCGACCTCGAAAGGTGCAGCTCGTTGGTTGCGCCCATCCATGGGTGATGCTCTCGTGTAACTTTGCCAAGACTTCGTGGAGGAGAACACGCCCAAACACTAAATCAATAAGAAATGATGTGCGTAATATAAAACACGGTACTGACGCGTGCTACGATAGAGGTAGCACTTTTTGGCATTTTTTTGGTTCTGAATGACGGAGCTCATTGACCCAAATGGTCAGGGTGTCACTCTTGTTTTGCAATATTACTGTTTTTGTATACGTAGGTCATGGGTTTTTTTAATCGGGTTGCACTTTTGGTTTGACTCAAAACCGGTATGTGGGTGAAGTTCAGAGCTCCTAAAGTGAGGAGCCTCAGAAAAAAACCGGTGCACCTCTATCGTAGCACCCCTCTACTGTACGGTAGAGGGGGTGTGGCGATAGCACCTACTTAATAACGCTTTCTGGGGCTCCTCACTTGTGGTTGCATACCTCAGCCAAATTCTGAGATTGAGAAACGCGGCACGCGTAACCCCGAGAACAATGGTTGCCATGGATACTATTACTATTTCACCTTAGTAATCAAGACCTACGATAGCGAAAAAAATATAGATATTATCCTATTTTTACTCGTCAGATTTTTGTCCTGAATACTATGGCTGATAGTTTCCCCGTAATAGATGTGTAGCACGAAATCTGTGCCGTATGATTCCAACGGCTATATAGGGTACTTCCTCGTTTCATAACCGTTTCGGCCTGAACCATGCGATAAGGTCAGCTACAAGGACTGAAACGCGCTACGATAGAGGTATTTTTGTAGCAGTTTTCGACGTTTTTAGTTCTGACTGACGGGGGGGGGCTCCTTAACCCCTTTAGAGCCGGAAACGGTTTTTGGGAACAAAAAACTACTTCGAAATAGTGCGGGATACTTTTTAGGGTTGTAAAAGGGTCAGCCAACAACCATGTTACCCATTACAGCATCGGTGTTTTTTCACAATATTGTTCGTCGTACACATAACTACAGAGTAAAACCATGCTTTCATTCATCGAAATGCCCGTCCTTACTTTCTCGACGCTAGGTTTTTGTTTTTTTTTAGGTGGAGAGCTCCTAAAACGATGAACCCCACAACAAAACATTGAACGACAGCCTTACGGCGGTAGCATGCGTCGGCTATCATTAAGGCCGTCAATAAGGCTATCAATAACGCTATCAGTAATGCTCTCAATAAGGCCATACATAAGGCCGTCAATAGGGGAATGTCTGTACTTATCTTCGCGGACCAAAACCAGAGCGCGACTTCGTTCGCGCAAGCGAAAGCGGATCCCTTCTGAAGGAAGCACGATGCTGCGCAACAAAACATAACACACTTGCCGTCTGGTAGACTGACTTATTATAGTGACCCGTTCCCACAGAGTGACTTGAGAAGTATTCTCCTGCGGCGCATTTTACGGTAGAAGGGGGTTTCCAACGTTTTCTGATGCTGTCCACTTGAGGGGCTATATGCCTTACCCAAAAGATGGCTCGGGACAAATAATAGAAGGACGCCCCGATGAATAGTCCCATGGCCTACAGTAGACATGTAGCATATGCAACATGCTGTAAACCGTACCGGTAATACCGGCTAGTTCTCCGTTTGGGGAGATCGTCAGTATCAGAAATGTTTGACCACGAGGTATTATTCCACCCCTGCAGTACACGACGGGTACTATATATATTCTACTATCGTGAGAAAACGAGCAACGACAAGGGCAGGCTGAGACTTTGGTGAAAAAAAAACGGCAATTGGGGAGACGGCGCACTGTAGTGTAGAACGCGACGACCATTCTCAAGTATGATATCCGGCCTCGACCAACGTTCCTGTTTCTTGTTATTAATAGATGCCCTACAATGTGTAGCTGGCACGCTTTTCTATTGATTTCGGAACCTATGCACAAAACCTCGTCGGCGAAGCGAACCGCCGCGAAGAATACAAACCGCAGGAGGAGTGCCATTCATAGCTGGACACACCCCGCTCCGGAGACATGCATATTATACGAGGTTATACTCATCATTTATGTCGAGACCACCCTGTTTCATGTTTCAAGCAGCATCACACACGAAATTCGACCGGGGGGACCTTTCGAAAGCAAGACTCCCGCCTGCCTCCTTCTGCCCTGAACAGTGGTGTGGAAACTTGGAGCACAGCGAGCCTGCCGCGGTTCGGCTACTCGACTTTGCGCAGAACACGAAGTGGGGCTACATGTACTACGCGGAAATGATGTTCGGGATATATTGCAGTAAAGGATTCGACCTGTGCGAACCGCAATACCAGGTAAGCCTCGTCTGCTTTCGTTCGCGACGACACATTTTCGACACAAATTTGTTGGCGACCCCCTTCGCATAGACCATCATGTCACACCCATCTCGGATCTCGGCTTGTTATTTTCTTCGGGTCCTGATTGGAGGAGGTCTGCTATGTATCCCGCTCGAAGGCGACCTTTGACCAGGCATGTAAATCTTAAACCGATGAACAATGGTTGCCATGGCCAGGTAAAAATCGAAAAATACTGTAAAAACAAATAAAGGACACCATGTACCGTGGTATTGCTTATCAGTTCCTCCCTGTAATGGTTGAAAATCCCCCGGAGTTTACTCATCGTAGTAGGCGTGTCATTGACTTGTTTTCTGACGCGTCGCCCTACTGTGTACACAGCAGTTGATTGGGGGTTCGAACATGGTTACCAGATCCCACAGTAACATGGTGTCTAAACAAATGTGGATATATACAGCTTCGGTAGTTTTGGGTGTTCGCGTCGTGGGTTCTGGTTTCGATGGTCCAACGCAAGAACAGCGAATCGCTACCTTGGCCTGCGGTAGCGCAGATGTCCTTGCCGAAGCGTTTCAGCCAATTCCAGGCAAACATATGGGTGTTCCAAGGGTCGGAGGTCTGCGGCTCCCGAGAATGAAAGCATCCAAGCAATTTCGGGCGCCTGCGAATGTCTGATGAATGCCGTGGCCGATGCTTGTATCATACAACGGGGGACTAAAATAATCAGAATCCGCGGTTGACGCGACAAGCTCCACAACCCCCCTCTTTCTGCTGAGATAATTTGGTCCTGATTACTACCTGGAGTGTTCCATTAGCAGTAACAGAAAACTAAAGCGGAGCATTCTACTCCTGTATGTTTGTGCCAGATTTTGCTTAGTTTTCGTGATGCTGGCCCCTCTGAACATCACGCTTATCGTGTATCTACCCAGCTCTATATCCGCCACTTTCTTGTCAACTGCTGGCCCACACTGCCACCATTGTCGAATTCCTTTCAGATTGGGGACCCGCCGCATGGGATGGACACGGAAAAGGGCCGGGAAGCCCTCGCCACCATGGAGGTGGGTCGGTTAACCCGTTTTACAAAGTACTATTACGGGGGACTAGACCATAGTAAATATGACCAAATATTGTCAGCAAAAATAGGGAAATATCTAAGTTTTGGTGTCTACAGTAGGTTCTATTGTGTCTACAGTAGGTCCTATTAACAATGGACCAATATTGTTAGCAAGCATATGGGAATACATAGGTTTTCGTGTCTACAGTAGATCCTACTGTGTCTACAGTAGGTCCTATTGACTATGGTCCCCCGTAATACCGCAAAAACGTACCCCCGCTTAATTTTCTCAGCGGCCTGTTGTCCATTGAGGGTCAAAATATTTGCCGATGGAATACCATTCAAAAACATAGCCGGGCAGCAACGCTCATCGTTACAAAATTCCATGAAGATGACGCCGGTCTCCCAATCCACCCATCACCCGCTCCACCTTTTGGTTTGCTGCGTGTCCTGGACATTCCTAACTTACTACCTGATTACGCAGGCAGTCCTGTCGAACTACACGGCTGTTGGAATATTCGAGGAGTGGGATCTGTCGATGCAGCTGTTCAATGCCACAGTAAAGAGCTCTGTGCGCAGCTGGGACTCTACCGTACTGCTGAACGGGGGCATCATGCCCGAAGGCCGTGCCGCATTGGTGGAGTGGGCATATTTGAGCCCTGAAATAAACGTCGCCCTAGCCGCCGACCTCATGCTGTACCACTTTGCCGTGTTGCTGTTCCGACGGCAAACGCGCGCCGTCCTTGGCAAGGAATGGGAGTAACCCTTTGGGGGGCAAGGTAGCAACCAAGCAAGCCATCACAACTAAATAATTCGAAGTATCCTTGGTAAAAATGACTTTATCTATACCAGTAGGTTTTTGTGTACATCGTGGATTCTGAGTAAAGTACTTGTAGTAATGTCAGGCAGCGCGCGTGTCGACTATCATCATCTGACATCGTAGCTCGTTTGCATGCCCACCCTCAGCCTCCCGAACTGTTCTTCGCGGCCTGAAGATTCAAGCATCAGGGTTTTCGTTTGGACGCTTTCCCCCCTTGACGTCTCAAAGGGGTTCATGATCAAATACAGTTTACTCGCGTGTCGACGGATACATTACAGTTAGTATAGGCCCACGCGAAAAAGAACGAGCCCAATAAAAGAGTATAATGTTCTCACTGTTTGAGGGGCGCGAAGAAACTCAGGTTGAGAAATCGTGCTTAGCGGCGAGCGCTAACCTAGTAAACCCAACCTGGTATATACTGCACTACACTCGATGTTGCTCAAGTTTGGAGCCAGAACAAGGTTTCATTATCTTCCCGTGATATTAACCCGTACCAGAAGGAGTTACAATTTTACGATGCGCGAATAAATAGCTTCGTCTGGTGTTCACACCGTAAATACTGTAGTTGAAGGGCATTACAGGGAGAGACGGTTCCAGGGGGGGCAGGGGATGGTGATAACTACCCCCTAAGATGGCGGCCGCCTGGTCTTTCAGGAGGCACAGATGAACCGCATGCAATGATTAGAAGCCGGCATCAGCGCAATGAGGCACGTTGCTAACAGTAGTAATGGTAGTAATCCTATTTAGCAGCTGTTAATATGTGGACTGCGCTTATTTGTAGGTTGTTTTCTTGCATACACACTTGAGAGACTTGCCCATGTACAAGACGGGGGTGCCCCGCCCACACCAAAGGAGGGGGGTGGCCATTGTCATGCATGGCCGTAGCCGTATGATCATAGACGCTCGCATCCCTACATTGCCGGGACCGAAGGGTGGTCATAGACCCTCGCAT
>JAYJME010004560.1:0-10834 GCA_036873775.1 Costaria costata
CCCGTCCCTTCCCCCCCCCCCCCCTCCACCCTCCCACCAATGCATCGTAAGCATGGACGGAGAAGAGGGAGGCAAATTATGTTTTTACTTTATTTCACCCCCTTGGCTTTCCTTACCCACCCACCCCCCGATAACAACAACTACGTGGACCCGCGATGGTATAGTCTAAGCAGTATAGCACCCATCATTCATGACTTTCCGGGCCCCTTTCCCATTTATCATAGAAAAGTCAGGCGTTCCCAATCGTGCCCGCTATATACACGCAGCAAACAGCAGAGCGGACCCGTGGCAAGCAAAGCGCGAAAAAAGATCATACCTACATGGCGCAGCCCACCCCAACCCCCACCCAAACCGACACCAAGGCATAGCAAGCAGCAGGGCAACATACAAAAAAAAACACACACACATGAGAATATGCTGCAGTGCAGCAGCAGCAGCAGCAGCGACGAAAATCGAGTGTTGTCACGTACTGTGCCGCAGCTACTGCTACTGCCGCAGCTGCTTCCGCCCCTGCTATAGCGCTATTACCGCAATACGTGCTACCGGACCGATCAATGACGTCGGACGTCGGAAAACACCACGCTATACCAGCAGCAGTAGCAGCAGCGCAAAAAAAAAAAAACTCCTTAAGCTTAAGACACACAACGAACAAACAAAAACCCCGCCGCCAAAAACAAACGAGGTGTAGCAGTCAAGCCAACCAGTCCATGTCGATCTCTTCGACCGATCAAGGTAACCGCCCGCCAATCACACAGGCCACGGTCGAGTCATCTCATCGCGTCATCTCCAGCCCGGACGAACGAACGAACGACCTCCCCCCCCCCCCATCCCCTCCAACTCTCTGGGCATCCCACGAGGTAAAACAGCAGCGACCCGGTAGAAAAACTACTATAGTACGACCTCTGTCCCTTACCCCAACCACCGTCTTTTTTTTTATGCGCCGAGATGGCTTTCCGCCAGGACGACCTCTACCCTTACCCGTTTTGTTCCGTGGCTTGCCAAGAAAGTCTCGACGGGTGCGGAAGGGGGGGGGGGAGGAGGGGAAGCAAATACATCGCGAGAGCCTCGAAACAAGCCCCGAATATAAAAATAAAATAAATCCGTCAACGATGTATCCCCCGAGCCATTGATCGATCAATAATCCGCGAATCAATGAATCAACCAATTAACAGACCGACCGATCAAGTAATCAACGACCAATCCACCAGTCAATCAACCAACGAATCAACCAGCTAATCGATCAGCCAACCAACCAACCAATCAAATCAATCAACCAATCAGAGTCCAGATCCCTCTCTCGGTCTGTCCGACCGATCAAAAGGCGTGTACATCCGTTTTTCCCTTCCGAATCCTCCCCGTGCTCTTTTCTCTCTCTCTCCCCCTCTCCCTCTGCCTTTTCGTTCCCGGGTTTCCATCGCAATATCTTCGTGTATATACCCGGGGGCGCACAAAAAGGCAAAGAAAAAAAGAGGGCGGCTCTAAGGAGAGCAGACGAAGAAGAAGGAACCAACGAACGTGAATAAAAAACAAATGGATCACCCCCCCCCCCAAACAAATGGGGGCGACAACAAACAATTACCAGATACTGGTATGTATGCATATACTGGATACACGATCGGAAGCATCAGGGGTGTGCAGAGTTACGTGTACTTGCAGACTGTACCCACACGGTTGTTTGCCGCTCTCACACCAGGCAGAATGTACATTCACATGTACGGTCAGTGTGCACGTAAAAATGATCCTACACGCATTCCTATATCTTTTTTTCCCAAATGCCATTGGTGCAGGTCTGAAGGGTTACCAGTACCTCTACATTTAGTTGAGGCGAAAGGACAAGCAAGCCTCTGTCTCACCAGACAAACGCTTCTATGATACCAGGTATAATCTATGATACAATGCATCATACATCGTGCGGCACCAGCACAAAGAACGAACGGTCGATCGTCTTAGAAAAAAAAGAGAATTTCCGAAATTCCAGAACAAGCGATGCACCGAAGAAAAGTAGAACGAATATATAGACTATCGATAGACTACTTATTATAATTACTAATATTATCCTGCCACTGGGGAAAAGGGGTGGGTGGGGGTGCGGAAAGGAACGTTGCCGTGCTGCAGCGAAAATCTACAGGAAATATGTAACAAATCTGTGACATGCGGTGTGTAGTAGTGTGCGCTGACATATCATAATATGATACGAGTATCACCCACCCAATATTTTTCCTGTAATTGTCAGCGAAAGTAAGGGTAAAAAATTCCACGCAGGCAAACGCCCTCTTGATAATACGTATGATAGAAAGGATAATAACTATACAAGTACTTCGTGCGAAGAGGAGGGAAGGGTAGAACAATCACCCCCTGCGCCGGACGATTAGAAACACGGGCGGCACACACACAGTATCATACTGCATAACAAATATGTGTACTCTCTATTGTATAGACAAATCGCAGACACACAAAAAAGGACGAAAGCCTCCCCGCGCCGAGAACCCTACGTACTCCAAAAGTACCGGTATTATAACAGTAGTAACAAAAAACTACTGTTAATACTACTCGTACTCTGTATGTAATGACATTTATTTCTGGGGGGGCGCTTGAATGAAGGGGCGCGCGAGAGCGAGCACGCACCTATGGGCTATCATATTATATGACAGTTATAATGTACCTGGTAGCACGCACGACCAGGAGGCTACCGTTTGACACCTGTGCAATAAAATATAAAATCGGTATACAAAATTCTAAATTGGCATACATATAATATAATATACCAGAATACCAGGTACCAGGTATGATATTATATTATATGAGTACTACAGCTGTAACAATAAGTAGCCTAATAATGTACCCACGGAATACTTGTCGGAATACTTCATAACTGGTATCAAGATGTCAGATATACGTAGCCCAGATTCTACAAAATGGTTGACAGCGCGCACAAAGCCCTTCATACTTCATACTTCATACCTGGTATCATACCATACAGCTTCGTTCCCAGAAATTTCCCAGGCGTTCAGCGTTAGGTTTAAGGTTTTACATGACGGTGTTTAATATCCGGTATATGGCACCGAACCACGGTCACGGTCGGTGTGGTTTTTCTGTCTGTATAATCCTACGGTGCGGTGCGGTGCGGTGCGGATTTTAATTTTTTAGGATCGTACGGCGCGTTGCGGGGCGTTGAGGTGCGGACTTTCTTCATTTGGAATGCTACGGTGTGGCGTGGTGTGATGAACCGCACCGAACCGCGCGCCACCGTAAGAAAAAACCGCGCCCTTTTTTCGTGAAACACCTTGCTTAGAGCTTACCTGGTAGGGTTTAGGGTCAAGTATGTTTCAACCATTTTGTTGTAGCTGGGCCATGGCCAATCCACACATTCGCACACACGCACGGCTTTCCCGAAACTTGTCACGCCTTTTTCGGGCGGCAGTCTGACGCAGTGGACAAAAAAAAAGAACTTAACACCCGAACCGAACACCTATCATATCATAGTGCTCAGAACGTAGTGGAAAACTAAACTCTATGGAATAATTAGACTAATCGACCGCGAGCAAAAGCATTTGTTCGGTTGAGAAGTAATCGTAGAGGTAGGCAGTACCAGTGCGTAACACCGCAATAATACAGGGAAGGGGTGTTAAAACCCCCCCAAGGCCTTCACACAGAGTAGTGGCCGCCATACTGAAGTTAGTTGTGCATCGCGTCGAACGACTAGGAGGTAGGTTGCTCGACCAGTCTTGATTAGTCTTGATCACTCTTGATGAGTCTTTTGATCACTCCAGGGTGGTGGTAATCGAAGTTAGCAAACCGAACCATTTGATACCAGGTACAGTATAGTATGAGGTAAGCAAGTGCGGCGGTGATTTTTGCGAATGTATGGCCCACAAATATTGTAGCAGAGGTCAAAACGGCGACGGTTAGTCGTATACTGTACCTGGTACCTTGGTATCATATAATATTGATAGGTAGTTGTTTGCAACTACATACAGTATGTTGAGGCAAGCGGTGAAAGGTGCGAGAAGGGACACAAGAACCAAAGCAAGCCCCAAAAATTAAAATGATAACCTTGGCGGTGCTTGCCAAACGGATATGATACCATCAACCTCCAAATCGATTCTGAATACGTAGCATCCAGCTTCTTCTCTCGGTATCGGGAGATAGTGCGGCCTGCGTAAACAACCAACCATGGGTCGGACGGTCAAACTCAATCCCGAGCTTACACCAGTACGGGTCGGATGGCTTTCAGATATATGATGCACGCCCACACCACAAGAAAACAAATGCATGCATGCATGGGCTGACCATTGTAGAAAAACTGCATGTTGTTTAGATTAACGATGCACCGAACGCGATGTATGGAGAGAAGCAGACTGACGTGATGCACCCCATGCGCGAGGAACGAATTCTGCTCGCATAACGCGGCTGGCTGCAGCGCTACCATGTTGCATACGATTCCAAACATCGCCGCTCATAAGGCACATCAGGGGCGTCGGATATAACAGCTCAGCGCAACCAAATGGCGCCATAGCGGTGGTGCCGTAGCAATTTGTCATTTTGGTGATACAACCAGAGGCCTCGACGAGAGTAACAGCAATCAATGTCGTCTACATGTTATGGCTCGTGCTGGGAGAATGAGGGGGGGGGAAGAGGTGGCGTTTATGCTGGAAACGCCAAGTTAAGAAAGTCAGGGGGGTGGTTGACCAAATCGCCTGAAAAATGTGGCAAACACTGGAAAATGGTTTACCGCATCTCCCCCCGGGAGCCAGAGGGTGCCGCAGCGTTAAGCGTTTAATGCATTAAGAATGAGTCTAGACTGAGTGGCGCGCATAGAAGGAGGCTTACATATTTGCAGGCCCTAGCCTACCCTTACCAAGTACCTCTCGCGCTGTAACAAGAGCTTTCTTGGCAAGATCAATGAGGCTATTCCAAAGCTAGTGGACGGGGGTGTGCACTTCTGCGCCAACCATAAAAAATAAACAACAACATCAAAACAAGGTGTACGATGATCGTATAGCTTATCATCGCAATAACTCGTGATCAATTTTGAATATCGTGTCTAGAATGTGGTTGTCTGACCCTTCAGAAAACAAATATTCGAAAAATGGACATTTGGAAACCATACCGAACATTACCTTTTAACTCAACCGGAAACGATTTTGGGGAAAAACTACTTGGAAATAGTGTCGGGTACTTCTTGGGGTAGTAAAAGGGTTAAGAGTACAACTATAAAGAAAAAATGAAAAATAAAATGATCGCCGCGAACGCGAATTTTATTTCCACTCAGGGCACCGTTGGACACACACGGCGAGGGGATTGTTGCCTTGATTGTTTCAGTCCAACCATCGGCAGTACCCCCACAGAAAAGGCCCTTCTCAGATGAGGACCCCTATAGCCACATACAGTACCACCGTACCTGGAAGTACAGCAGTCAGTATCATACAACAACTACTACTGCTGCGGTAGCGGTGACGGAAAATACGGACTTGTGACAGCAGTATGTGATGAGCTCTACTGATCGCACTCACCACCTCCCTACGCACCAACAACAGATGATACATCCGGGTATTATATGTAATACCGGTAATACCTGGTACGTGGTATAATATATGATATACAAAACACGCAGTAAGCGCGATCGAAGTAGCTTGCAAAGTTGAGTTTCGACGAAATCCTCGATCTCACAGCTGACGTTTTTTTCTTTTATAATATTATATCATACCACAGCAGTCGAAGAAGACAAAATAAAGCCTCGTGCAAGAACGAAGGAAAAGTACTGCAGTTGTTGTATAAAAGGGACGAATCGGCCAAGTTGGCGACAGGTGACGTATCGTCGTATCGTGGACACAGGGTTCAAAAGGGCAAACACGGCGGGAACCACAAATAACTTTCCCTGAGTTCTTGCGGTGTTTGGGCGAGGTCACGCCAAGTCGGACGCTATATTTAAAAGTTTGAACCCATACCCTATTCTGTCACCTGCAGCAAGCAGTATGTCAAGGCGTCGTGAATGCCTGCGTGGTGGTATACATGTTGATTTTTTCCGGGTCCATCCTCGACGCTCACAGTAGTCTTCACCCTTTTCGCACCCTATTTACTCCGTGTTATAAGGATTATCCTGAGCAGGGTAACCAATCGATCTTGTACCCCTATAGCTCAGTAGGTAACACCTTCACATTTGGCGTCGTCGAGGACGCGAGTTCGCATCTCACTTCGAAGGTTTCTTTTAGAGAAACGCTTGCTGCGCGTGCATCCCTAAAACCACGTCTCCCTGGCTCCCCAGGTACTGAAACGAAGCGGGTAGGTCCACGTACGGCCGTAAACGTTGGTACCGTTATGCCCCAAATATCCCGCCGTTTAGAGGGGGGGAGAGCGTTGTAAGGATTACCCTGAGCAACATAGTAACCGATCGATCTTTTACCCCTATAGTAGCTCAGTAGGTAACACCTTCTTCACGTCTGCTTCCCACCACACCCCCACCCCTCCGCCTCACTCCGTGCGCTTTCTTCTCCAACTGTACGCACGTGCGCCCCCCAACCCCAAAAAACGCGCGCCCACGACACCCGAAGTAAATTCCAGTTTTTCTTCTCAAACCTTACCGACACGTAAATCATAATGCGCCTTTTCCTGCGCGCGTTGTATTGCTCTTGTCTCCTGTCTGACACCGTAAACCTTTCGTCCCACATGACGAACCAGTTCTTCAGGACGGCAGCGTCAAACCCGCTTCACGTTTTTCGTCCATGACGGAAAAAAAGGTAGAAACAAACGTACCTGGCACACTAGTACCTGGAACCAGTATCATTTACCGTTTACGGTCTCGACAGCTTGGCCGTTGACCGTTCGTTGTGTATATATCATCTTTGTGGTACGGTGAAGGACTACCAATTACAGTAGTGTAAAGCATAATATGAATACGCTCGTCCAGCACTACTGCTGTAGGAGGTTATCTACACGTCGAGAATTTTGCAAACTTCCACCCGTCGATGCTTCGTGGAAAAATATCTGCGGTTCGTGGGTGCTCTACGTACGTACGTACGTACACCACAAATTAAATGAAAACTTCGCCCGCAACATGCTGACTGTAAAGCTTCGAGGACATGACCTACTATTAATAGACTACTATTGTGGACTATTGATACTAAAATCGCCGTTACCGTTGAGGCGCGGCGGGTGCTCCGGTTTTCAGCAGGAACCTCCACCACCAACGTTTTGGAGACAAACGACTAGGAATTAGAATTTGATCGTTTCTGTATTGATAGTGGTGAAACTTCATGGTGGTGCGGGAAGAAGGTGCCATCATGGAGGCATGGAGGAAAGGAGGAAATTTATGGTCATCGGGGGGCATCCTGGGTACATCCTCAGGAAGAGTGGTCATCGAGGGACATCGTGGGTGTGTTGCGCGGAGCCGCAGGCGGGTGTCAGCCCACCGGGTTTCATAGGTGGAAGGGATTGTGCAGATGTGTACGATTGGGGTCAGGGGATACCCTGGATACGTCCCCGGGTTTGCTACCTGGTATGTGGATATGGGTCTTGCGGGTAAACATAAAGTGGATCAGCTTCTTCTGTGGTATCGCCCACAGGAGTCAATCTACAACACGGCTGGCTAAATGCTATCGTGTCTCTTTCTTGGTTCGTGTCGGCAAAGGGATCATCTAGAGCGGGTGCCCCAGCGATGCTGGCCCCGCGATGAGCTTGGTCATCCTACTGGTCCCAGGAATCATAATAGTGCAATATTTCGAGAGGGGTGTCGGCACTCGGGAAATTTCGAGCTTAGAGGCGAGGGTTGGGTTTGGTTTGGGTATCTTGGTATCCGTCATCGTGGGGACGTGGTATTGATTGGGTCGTCGCGAGTAATCGGTCATCGTGGTAATCATAAATTACAGCAGCGGTATTACAGTATAACATCGCGTGCGAGAAAAAAATAAATAGGAAAGAGAAGAAGCGTGTGAGAATAGTGGCGACATGCTTTGGGAGGGTACAGTTAGTACGAGACAGTAGTTAAGAAACTCCTATTTGGGCTAAGGCTCGCGGCTTATTGTGATTTCCACGTTGAGCGTAGGCTCTTAACGGCTACGAGTATTGTATAGTATTTAGAGTAGCGTTCCTCGCCGAGCACAAATGCTTAGCTGTAAATTATTTGTTCTTATTTTTCGAAAAAACTTCAGCCTGAAATTCTTAACTACCAAATTCTCAACACATGTCGCGTACTACTGTATATGGAAAGAGCTCCCCGCGTTAGGCGCGCGTGTGTTGGAGCTGTGGAGTGTGCTTGTGCGCGCCTTTTTAGGGGTACATTTATTTTTGTAAATTTGCACGTGGCGGCGGGGTGGAGGTCGGACAAGGCAAACATCAACGAGTTTTGGTGACGACGCGTAACGCGGCGCAAGGCGTCCGCCCACAAGCACGTACCAGTACTTCATATAAATACAATTACCATGCTGTAGATTAGATCGAACAAGGTGCTTCCGGCTCTTTGAAACGACGGACTCAGGCGGTATTTGGGGTTGAGCACCCGCAGAGAGAGGTGCGTTTCGTGGGGTATCCGTAGGCCCTCGACCCTAACGGCGGGAGTTCTGACCTTCCGAGCGGCGACATGCTTCGACGATCGACACAACGACACCGTACCCGAGTAATACTGATGATATGTTCTATTAATAGCAGTACCAGAACACCAAAAGTCGACGTGCTTGTCGTACCCGCCCACGGTATGTAAACTAAAACGTTACACAGTACAGTATGTCAACCGAGTATCAGCTGGGAGTTCTCCTGATCGGTCGATACTCAACTTTACAAGGTGCGTACTCCGTTCGCGCGTTTCCGACGACCTCGCGAATGACTCGGTGACTCACCCGCTCGATGCTACCAGAGGGTTTACGACGAGACGGTCATATCATACTTGCAGGCGCGATTTCCAAACGATATAATACGATTTCAGTACGATGTCTATACTGTAACAGCGTATCTCATCGCTCTACCTATATGACACAGCAGCAGCAGCAGCAGCAGATGCACGGAACGATTGCCGGTACACGCAGGTACACGCGAAGACAGAACTGACCGAGAGCTCCGAGGCTTCGAAAAAGCAATTTGAACTTCCTCTACAAGCAGGACACACATCATTGGTATACCTCGCTCACCTACTTATTATTTTTTTGTCAAGGAGTTCCACCGTCCAGAGCAGAACACGAGCGTCCGACGTGCCACGTGCCTCTCATCAGCTCACAGCAGCTGCAGTGGTGATGGCATGACAACAAAATCACTTTGACGCCCCACACACCGACACAGGAGCTGCTGCTGCACACCGAAGCACCGAAGCACCCACCTGCATTCTCGCAAGAAGCTCACTCAGATTTTGAAAAAATGTGACAGTCCCGTGCGGACTCGCGCTCGTGACTCGTGATCGAATTCAATGATCCATCGATCCATCGCACGCCGTATGATATGTACGAGGTTTTGGGTTGATGCTGTACCCTGCTGCTGCACGTCTCCTGCACTCCCGTCTGTACCTTCACATCTCGTCACAGCGCGTCACCAGACTGCCACGCTGCATCGAGCTGCAATGGTGCCGGAAATGCTGGCAAGGCTGATCGAATGCTGCGTGCGGTGTTTGGTCACACGTACGTGTGACACGTGCCGTCAAATGAGGAGAATTTTCTCGGATTTCTCGTTCGGGTTCTTGGCCCTCGGCACATTAAAACCGGTATATTTCGTATTTAGCCGATTTTCCGAGGTCCGAACGAGCAGGATCGACGAGCACGAGAGAGCTCTTGCATCTGATCTTGCACTTTTGCCCCCCCACCCTCCGCCACACACAAAAAAACATAGCAAAAGCGCCGCATCCATCTGGTGGAAGCTGCCCGCGGAAAAGAAAACAGCATCAATGGAGAACAAAGCTACCCCTACGAGCACCCCCAAGAAGGTGTCGGCATCTGGGCATGATATCACAAGGCTCAAGTCCGGGACTGCGAAGCTTGCCAAGGTGACTTTTTTTTTCTTTTCTGTTTTTCTGGTTTCCTTTGGAGATAACCAGGTACTACTTGTAGGTCATACGTACTGCGTATTACAGCAGCAGTAGTAGTGCTACGATAGACAGCAGAAACAATCAGTACAGCAGCAGCAGTGCAATATGTTCGCCCACTGCTCACTGAACTGCACCTCTCGAGACTAAAGGCTCTCCCAGTTACACGCAGCTGGTGAGCTACACACCAACGCACCAACGCGCGACCTTAGCTTTTGGCTCTCATTGCTGTGTGTGCAGTGTGGTTGGTTATGTCGGACCGATTGAGGCCGATCGTTATATCCCGGCTCTATCCGGAATTATGACGTGCATCAGATCACAGACTTCATTCAAGCTTGTCTTTTGTGCAAGAGGCCTCATACGTACGTACTACAGCAGCAGTAGTACAGACTGTATGATACCCAGTATCAGATACATCCGCACCGCAAGTACGGTCAGAGAAAATAACGAGAGCAAAGACAGGAGAGAGAAGTGACGAAGATACATTTAATACGAGGATTGTACACAGCAGCTGGTACGAAGTACAGAGTGGTGAGAGTTGTACTTACTATCAGGGTACCTACTCTGTACCAGCAGATCTGACATCTGAAGAACAATCTGCAGAAGCCTACGTAGACATTCGCAGTCCAGCTCCGAAATGTGGAGACTGAAATGTATACGGTACTACTGTACGGTATAATACGTCATGCGCACAAAGTACAAGCGTACAAACGCGAAACAACACGATACAAATTGTGCCGCTTGATCCTCCAGTAGTATTGTGTGTGTGTTCTTCACATTAAACCGTTCTTCTACTCGTCGACATCCAGCGCACCCATTGTCCGTGCTGATTCT
>JAYJME010004561.1:0-10833 GCA_036873775.1 Costaria costata
CAAAAAATGCGTACCCCCCCCCCCCCCCCCCCCTGTCCCCCCCCCCTGTCTGGGTCTCGCAAATGGGTATTATAGTAGAGGTGCCAAAATATATATATAGTGTACCCCTGGTGGGCGAGGGTATTACTTGAGACTGCTTAGTGGAGGCTGTAAGTTGGCTGACTAAAATTGTCCAACTAGTTTTTTAGTCATTAGTTGGCTGGGTGCTATGCTATTTATTACCTGTCGTTAGTTGGGTGCAGCATTTTGTATTTTACGGGGATAAGAGTATGTTTGAGGCTTGAATTGCGTGCGGCTAGAGGCAACTATGGTTGGGCTTATTTTGGCCACTCAACTGTTGATACTGTATTAATACTGACAACTGCAGTAGCCGTGAAGTCTACGAGTATAGCCAAGTGACACGTGCTACGATATACCTAAAGGTGTAGAGGTATATAGCCCTTTTTTTTCTAAAACGTTTTCTGGATGGCGGGCGCCTTAACCCTTTTTCTACCCCCAAAAAAGTATCCCACACTGCTTCCAAGTAGTTTTGTCCCCGAACAACCGTTTCCGGCTCCAAAGGGGTTAAGCGAGGAGGCTCATAACCTCTAAGGAGCACCCTTACCTTACCGTGCGTCGGAAGCGTAAAGAAGGGACACGACTTTGGGAAAGTTAACGAGAGCTTATTTTGGACGCAAGATGAAGATACCACCCCACCGCACGAAACCACCCCCGGTGAGAAAAAGAGCAACACCACAAAAAAGAGCCAGGTTTATGACCTGGTTCGATGCCACTCATCTGGACCAGTACACCTTCCAAACCATACACAACGAGCGATATTACCCGGCGTCCACTCAAGCGTAGCTTTCCGCACCCCACGTCATGGATAACACCGTTGAAGAGGGGCGCAGCTCTTCGGCACGGGCGGACCATCGCCGTAGACAGAACGTTTTCTGTGGCCCCGGCGATGCCTGCGGCTCCGACACGGCGTGCTGACGCGCTTCCCAACCCACGAGTGGAGATACGATCACAAGCTTTTTCCTCGAGCCACCACTACTGCACCTGAGCCTCAAAACTTCGAAAACAGCGCGTAACGAGAGCCGCGACACAGGTGGTGCCTCGCCAGCCACAAAAATAGCGAGTGCTGCGCTAGCCTTACGCAGTGTCTGCGGTCCCGGCACCGCCCGTTGCCCCTCAAGCCCTGGTACTAGCATTTATTGCCCGGGGTAAATGTACGCGACGCCATCACCCACTTGTTATCACCCCCTCCTCCTGGCGTTTGCTTGGAAGCGTCGTAACGTGAAATTTTTCTGGGCTTGGTATCACACCCGTTGGTGTCCACCCCATCCATCTGCTGCCTGGGTGGGTGTGCTAAGTATACCATATCTCACCCTTTATCGCCCTCCACGAAAAACCACCCCTGATCATACATGAACGCAAAAATCGATCAAAATATGTCCCTTGTCCCCGGGGTCCGTTAGATACCATCCGGCCACAGGAAACTATTTGGTCACCCAGGGGGGGGGGGTAGGATTCACCTGTGTACCCTGGATACATGGTAAAACCTAAACACGAAATAATCATCGCCCGGGGTGGCTTCTGCAACAACAAAAAACGGTATACATTTCGTGTACCTTTTTAACGTCAATCTTGAAACCTTATTGTTTCTTCCCGAACCCGATGCGAACTTCTAAACCAAACCCAAACCCGGAACCTGGCCATCCTCGTACCGCGAGAAAAAAACAAATACATGCCACACTGAACGGTAATGTTATGACTGTTTGGTATTCATATTATTCTGTAAACGTTTCTTATTTTTCCGTCCAAAGTGGTATCAGTACACCAGAACACTCCTATAAGCGTGTACTATCGACTGAGCTCCATCTCAGCTTTTAGGTGCGTCCCCCGATGATATGGCCTTGCGGAGGTAGTGGTTTACGGTATAATAGCCGGTCACGGTCCCGTTTAGCGGCCGTTCTGCCACCACCGCTGCTGGAGTTGAGCCGTTTCCTTGGACCAAGGGAAGATGAGGAACGATAATCTCACTGCAAGATAGTACCGAGGTATAACTTCACAATGGCAACAAGGAGGCTGCGCACTGCAAGCAGCATGGTGGGGACGGCATGGTAAATGTCTCCAAACGGTGTTGCCTACAAGAGTCTTGCATTATGACACCAAGTTTCGATTTCGAGGGCACCAAAACGGGGATGTCCTGCAAGCAAGGTACTGAGGACATCATGGTGGATGTCTCCGTTCGATGTTGCTTACGTCACTCGTGAATGAAGCTATCCAACCTCGACTTTGAGGGAACCAAAAAAGGGGTGTACTGCAACCAGCATGCTACGGACGGCATGATAGACGTCCGCCGCGATCTGTGTTCACACGACTCCTGCACGATAGTACCGAGGTATAACTTCAAGGGCAACAAGGAGGTGGCGTACTGCAAGCAACATGCTGAGGACGGCATGGTAAAATATATCCGAAATATGTTGCTTTTATGACTTCTGCATTATGACACCGAGTTTCATTCTGGAGGGCAACACATACAGGGGTAAACTGCAAGCAACATGCGGAGGACGGCATGGTGAATGTCTCCGTTCGAAATTGCTTACAGGACTCTTGTATGACACACTCGACCTTCAATTTCGAGGGCACCAAAACGGGGGCGCACTGCGAGCGACACGCAGAGGGCGGAATGATCAACGTCCGTGCCTAGCGTTCATCAAATGACTCATGCACAGCTGTTGGGGCTGCTCGGCGTGTTCCAACCGACGGTGTGCCCGCCGCGTGCGCCGGGTTAAAGAGGGAGATATTGGACGCCCTGGTGACAAGCGCGAACACCGAAGTGCCTTGTGAGGTCACGGGTTACCTGAAGCGGTCGAGGTGGGTGAATCGATGGGAAACGGCCTACCCACTGCCTCGATCACGGCCCTCTCGACGACGGGCTCGTCGTGCACACTTCTACCGCTGTGGAAAGATGGCTCAAATCCAGGACGACTCTTGTCTTTCATCTTCCCTTGGGTAATGGAGGCGTACCGGCCCCTGAACCGACCCGACACTGGTTATACCGCAGACCGTTTCCTTCATGAGGGGGGAGTGTCCGGCTGGACCACGCGCCAAAAAGCTGAGATGGAGCTCAGTAGGGTTTTGACGTGTGTATAGAAGAGTCATCGTGTAGGTTGCTCTCGCTGGGTGAGGATGTCCGGGTTGGAGTTCGATTTTGCAATAGGGGTACTCGTAGGGTTCGGAAAAAAGAAAGACGAAATAGCTCTCTTTAGAAGCGTACTAATAATGATCGTACCGTAATACCAGGTTCCCTCTATATATGATACGACCTCATCCTGGAGCTGGCCCATCGTCTCGTTTTGGGACGTTGCGTTTGGGCCGTTTCGGCCCTACAGCTTGCACTGATTCATGGGGCTACGACGACTAACTATTAACTACGTGTAGCCGATCCAGCTGCAAGCAAGACAGGCCACAACCATTTTCCTGTTTGACATAGGCGTTTCGGCGCGGTCATGAGATTTCACTTTTGACAAAGCGAAAGTTGCTAAATAGTCGCGTATCATCATACTTCGTATGAAGTATATATACAAGGTTCCCCGTCGGGACGCGGTTGATTTCAAATCCCGAGGGTGTCGCAAGTTGAAAAGGCGGGGCGTACTCAAGCGTCACCTATTCGCTCCGACGAGTACTGCTTGCTAACTGCATCACAGGGTGAGGTTCGACGACGTGTGTTTGATTTCCAAATTTTCGTGGAGATGTTACTGTACCATGGTTGCATGTACCGAGGTCGGCAGTACATATACATGTTATCGAACCTATACGCTCCGATAGAGGCAAGGGCGACCCAGCATGATTTACGATGCAGTTCGCCGCTCGCGACAATCCTGACTCCCGCTCAAACCTGTTCAACATAACAGCAACGGCATCGTGAAACTTACCGTGGACGGCGCGAAACCAATCTGGTTTGCCCGCCGTCCAGACCGACGCACGATACCCTTTTAAGTTACATGTGATCGCCGGACTGGAACTCCGAGCGCTCCGCACGCTTCGAGGCATTTTTAAGGATAGGAGGCGGGCCATTTCATTTTCTTCTTACGCCGCTGTGCCCGCCTACCTGAATCGCACCCGGGGAGGGCCTGCCCGGTGCCCTGCCCGGAGGATCGCGCGGGCGGCGGCCGTGCAGAAGTATGCCAAGCCGTCAAAATGACGGCATGAATGCCGGTTTATTGCTGCCATTTCAAAGTAGGATAATGATACAATCTGTTTTCCGAAGGCGGCGTAAAACGTATGTCTTCTCTGGCTTCGTCGTCTGACACAGAGAAGCCCAGCTTCGCCTAATCGACACGTGAGAGTGCGTCGCAGCCACGGGACTTAACGGGCACAGGCGGGAAGAGGGAGGGTCAGAAGGAGGGTGGTCGCCGGTTTCGCGTCTCGCCGTGCAACGGTCGCTGATGGAGATCAGTTGCCGAAACGTGGCTCGTAACGAGTTGCCTCGGACCTGTCTCCCCTTTCCGTCCGAAAATATAAGGCGCATCGGCGGCCGTTCTTTCTGTTTACTGCTATACGCTCCTGCTCAACCTGCGCAGTGTACCTAGTATGATGCGGCGGTAGTATAGCGTACGAAACAATACGTACGATCGTACATAACTGGTGTTCCCAGTGACGTCAGGATGCCCTACTATAACAAAGAAAAAAACGGGAATACAAATGCCGGGGGAGGATGGGAGGATAGTGTACCATCTCCCGAGAAAAGCTTCTATACAAATGGAAACCCAAAAAAAGGTAAACGAACAAAATATCCCGGGGGGGAAAAGCCTCTGAAAATGGTTTGAAACCCTTCATTTCCCGCGTATCCGTTCCGTTCCCAGGGAGAGAGCGAGTGGTCCCCGGGAGGGCGCCTTCCCACGCCCCCCTCGTCGAGTTGGACATCGGCGGCCGTTCTTTCGACGGGGACACCGAGGGCTGACATGTGGGGCGGGTGTGGAACGGTCGTGCGGGTGCCGGAGGTCTGGCGGCGCACGATAGAGCGGGTGCTTCGCGGAGAGCACTGAAAGCAGCATAGTCGTGAAGATCCAATACGACGTTACCATCACCGTCACTATTACGGAGCCGCAGCATAATCATATCATAGTGATGATATCGTCTGGGCAAACCTCAGCCTCGATCTAAATGCCCTTCTTCGTCTTGCCCTGGGCAGTGGCGGGGTCCGTGCTGCTGTGTTCTGGTACTCTCGTGTTCTCGATGAATAGGACGCCGTCTTTTGCAATCAGCCCAGTGCGCTTGCTCGCCGCTAAACTTGGGGGCGTCTCGTAGGATACTCGTTCGACCAAATTCCGTCGATTTTCCAGCCTTTTTTTGGAATAATAACGAAGAACAAGAGGAGGTGGACAATTAGACGTAAAGTCCTCGGTCACTCGAGGGTCATAACCTGCCGACAAAAGGATCTGTGTGGTCCCTGTGTGCAGATACCAGCAAGGACGGATCTAAGTGCTGCAGTAAAACAAGCGTGTGGATATACGTGGTTGGTACCAGCAGCTGCAGTTCAACACAGTCGTAGTACCTGATGCTTGTTACGATCTCCTGATGCTTTCACTTCACTGAACTTCACAATGGATTAAACAAGATGATAACTGTGATCGCGCTCGTCCTGTGTCAATGCAGTAGAGCCGCTACAGGTAGAGTTAGACGCTCCAACCAAGCAAAGGTAGACGACGCACGTCGCAATCTCAGGGTAAGCTGACGAAGAACTGACTTCGACATCGAACCAAGAACTCGAAATCGTAATACCGACGAACATACTGCAGGCTGATTAAATGCGGTACAACCTGAACCAATGAGCTTGAACACATGTGGAGAATATATTAAAGCATGACATCTGACAAACTCCATCAACATCATGATCACCAGAGCAACCGATGCTGGGGGAGGGGGTATTCCACTCTCTTTGCAATCAAACTATTTTTCGGGCCGAACACGTAACTGTGGGCAATTCGTACTCTGTTGTACTCGTACTAATATCAAATACTATATACTGCGACTATCAAATACATACGGCTGTGTAGAGTACCGTCCCATAACAAAATACCCTGCCTGGTAGTCGACAGGTTGTTTGTGGCCGGGCGTGCTGCATGTATGTATCACTGGTGTTTCAACATGAAAAACAAACAATCTAAAGCAACGAAGTACCAACAAATAGCAGAGAGATAAAAAAAAAACGCGAATTGCCGCATGCAAACGTGGCTTTTTACTCGTTTAACAACGTTTCAAGACACCACACCAACTCATGTGCTGTTGTTACCGCGCCAGAACCACACCAACTCAATTTCTACTACCCCTCACCAGGTCGTGATCAACCTTCTGCTGCCTATACACGTGCTGACTACTAGCGGGGTACACGGGAGACTTGTCCGTGTTCAGTCGTTGGGCTTCCGGGCTTCACCTACGGACTTTATCTCTCAATCCGGTCCTACGAGTAACTGTATACCCTTCGCAATTAACCATTATCATACTGGGGTACTGATACGTACTTCGGTATGAACTGTCTTCTTCAGGGTCTTGATATCCTCCAGGCTTCTCAACGTTCCTCACTAAGCTCGTCATCGCTGAGGACAGCATTTTCATGATCTCACATCACAGGAAGCCATCCACCCCTCTGAGTTGTCCGACCCAACGCGCCTAACCAAAGGCGAGCTTAACCGGTCGCACTGGTGTGTTGGTAGCTCCCAAAAGGTGTTGACAGGGCGCGTGCAGGCAGGACAGGACAGCGAGAAGAAGCCCCAAGAAGCTCACGCCAAACTCCGTAATATATTAACCAGCTCTCGAGTGAGAGAACGCGCGTGGACAACCAGCAGGTTGCCAACCCAATAATCTCCCGTTGTCCCGCAGAGAATAACCATATCCCACTACAAGAATCCCTCATCAATTATACAGAACTCCCTATTCTACGATGGGTCATCTCCGATGTGTTCTCGAGCACGACCAACCTAACTCTTCTATACACCCACGTGTACTGTCTACTAACCTCCATCTCGGCATTTTGGCGCGTTCCCCAGTCCGATCGATGGCCCTTCCTTACGGCGGTAACGGTCTGCGGTATAGCCGGTAACGGATCCGTTTAGGAGCCGTGCCGCCTCCACCCTCGCTGACGTTGAGCCGTTTTCTTGAGTCAATGGAAGATGAGGAACAAGAGTCTTGCTGGTTATGAGCCATCTCCACAGCAGCAGCAGTGTGCACGACGAGCCCGTCGTCAAGAGGGGCGTGATCGACGCAGTGGGTAGGCTGCTTCCCACTGATTGCCCCCCCCGACCGTCTCAGGCAACCCGCCGTCTCACATAGCGTTTCGGTGTTGACGTTCGTCGCCGCACCGTCTAAGATCTCCCTCTTTATCCCGTTGGATGCGACGCGCATGACATCGGTTGGAACATGCCGAGCAACCCCAACAGCCGTGCGTGAGTCATTTGATGAAAGCTTGGCACGGACGTTGACCATGCCGTCCTCGGCGTGTTGCTTGCAGTACGCCCCCCTCTTGATGCCCACGAAATTGAAGTTCGGTATCGTCATACAAGTTTCATGTAAGCAATGCCTGCCACCGACCCTCACCATGCCCTCCTCAGCATGTTGCTTGCAGTACGCCCCCGGCTTACCCTTGAAATTGAAACCCGGAGTCTTCGTGCACGAGCCATGTAAGCAACGTCGATGGGAGACACTCACCATGCCGTACTCAGCATGTTGCGTGCAGTACGCCGCCGTATATTCGCCCTCGAAATTAAACCGCGCTGGCTTTGTGCAGGAGTGACTTAAGCAACGCCGAACGGAGACATCCACCATATAGTCCTCAGCATGTTGCTTGCAGTACACCCCCGTCGTTGCGCCCTCCAGGTTGAAACACGCTTCCAATATGCAAGTGTCGTTTAAGCAACATCGTTCGAAGACATTTACCATGCCGTCCTCGGCATGTTGCTTGCAGTACGCCGCCTCCTTGTTGCCCTTGAAGTTATACCTCGGTCCTATCGGGCAGGAGTCATGTAAACACCGCTCGCGGTGGACGTCTACCATGCCGTCTTTAGCATGCTGCTCGCAGTACGATCCCCTCTTGTTTCCCTCGAAATCAAAGTTGGATAGTTTCGTGCACGATTCATGCAAGCAACGCATGCTGCGGACGTTCACCATGCCGTCCTCGGCGTGTTTCTTGCAGTACGCCACCATCTCGGCGCCCTCGAAGTTGTAGGTTGCCTGTCTCATACAAGAGTCATGTAAGCAACGTCGAATAAAGACATTCGCCATGCCGTCCTCAGCATGTTGCGAGCAGTACACCGGCTTCTTGATACCGACGAAGTTGTGGGTTGGCTTCTTCCTGCAGGAGAAATTTGAACAGCGCCCTCGGCGCACGTCAAGCATGCCGTCGGCAGCGTGTTGCAGGCAGTACAACCCCGCCTTCCTTCCCCTGAAGTTGTGGGTCGGTGCCTGCTGGCAGGAGTCCTGCAAGCACCGATTTTTAAGGACAAGCACCATGCCATCCTTAGCATGCTGTCTGCAGTACACCGCCTTCTTGCTTCCCACCGCATCGAAGTTATAGGCCGGTATCTTTATGCAGGAGTCGTGTAAGCACCCCTTGCTGTAGACATTGACCATGTTGCCCTCAGCATGATGCATGCAGTACACCCCGGGCATGATTCCCTCCAAATTATACCTCGGTCGCATCGTGCAGGAGTCATACAAACACTGCCTCGTTTTGAAGTTCACCATGCCGTCCTCAGCATGCCGCATGCAGTACGACGCCAACATGCTTTTCTCGAAATCGTGGCTCGCTTGCCGGGGGCAGTGCCGGCGGGTGCAGGAACGCCCCATTTCCCTCCGGCGTAACGACTCCCGTGAAACACCTCTGGCAGCCCAGAAGGCGAAGGCGAACACAGCTGCGAATGTTCGGGCTAGCGCGCACACCTGTCGTCGTTAGTGGGACCGGGATTGGCAACAAATGGAAGGGTCGTGCAAAGGTGAATCGTCGCGCCAAACAATACGTTGTCGTTATTGTCGTCGTCGTTGTGTTTATCATCGGACATCGTGCAGCAAAAGTCCATTCAACCCCTACCGACGACGCGTGCTACGATAAAGGTTGCACGTTTTGGCTTCTTTGTTTCTGAATAACGGGGCTTCTTAACCCAAAATCGTCCGAGTGTCATTTTTGTTTATCAATATTATTATTTTAAATGCCTAGTCCACGGGATTGCTCACCGGGCTGCCCTTTCAGTTTACCCAACAGCAGCAGTTCTCGGGTGTGGTATGGAGCCCCTAAAGTGAAGAGTCTCAGAAAAAACATCATGGAACAACACCTCTATCGTAGCATGGGTCCGACAGCAACCGAGGGTCGTAGGGACAACCTACTAGGATTTACAGCGGGGTGTTGTTCCATTTGGGTTGGGGTTATACGTCGGTCACTCGTAAGCAGGTACACGTAGCGACACAGACTAGGAATTGTTGATGTTCCCCGTCACATTTTTGCCGCATCTTATCGCCGACACGTGCCCGCCGTCGCAAAAAAAGAGGAAAATATTAGCATATACCTCGGCGCTTTACGTCGGGGAAATGGACAAACCAAAAAGACGGGCACCGTTTCCCTGCACCACACCACACTGCACCGCACCACACAACACCACCCACACCCCACACCTCACCGCAACGAGCACCGGCACCGTACAATTTCCAACTACTGCTCAAACGTGTACCGAGATTTCCTCATATCGTTCCAACTACGGTAGAAATTAACGTTTCCTACCAATGCTCGGGTGAATCCCGCGCGAGATCCCAACCCACCGCACTCCCTTGAGGAAAGAAGTCGCGGCTCGATCTCATGTCCGGACATCTCGGTTCACTTTCTGCACGAAGCTCTATTATTGTACTGCTGTTATGTTTGACATCCGAAATTGTGTAGCATACGCTTGGACACCTATCGCCCATCAACAGCTACAGTACATGGTACGTAAGAGTATAACAACCTAGCGAAATCAAAACAAGCAATACTATTTAATTGTGGTACTGTCAATATTCGAAATATCACCATATCAATGCAGGGCCAGGGAGGGTGTCCGATAGAGGCTGTCTCTCCGAACGGGCTACCAACACGCAACTGTTACATACGAGAGTGTCACGGAGATTCCGTTAGAGAGTGACCCGTCAAAAGTACATATACGAGCAGTCTCAAGGCGTATGCACTGGCAGACGCTACGAGGGCGTACATCGTCTGCGACCACTGAGGCAGTGGAACTTTGACCCACCCGCTCACTCCACGTTTATGCCTTGCACTCGTCGACTTATTTCCTGGTCCAGTTTCCTGGTCCAGACTGAGGCCACGGTTGGGGTTATTTTATATCCATTTTCACTACCGGGTTAACTCCTTTACAGCCAGAAACGGTTTTTGGGGATAAAAATACTTGGAAGTAGTGTGGGATACTTTTTTTGGGGTAGTAAAAGGGTTAAGGCCACTCTGGCGCGTGACTCGTTAATTCTCTCTGAATAGAATACTTCGTGTCTTTGCTCGGCGCAACCTACCACAAACTCCAACGTGGTATATTCACGTCGCGATTTTTTGTTTTTTTAACGAAAGAGTATTTGAATTGCAAAAAAAAAGGGTATCCGCTCTTCCGAGGGGCTCTGAAAACCACATAGAAAACAACGTATCCTAAAGATGCCCCCACTAACGTAGCATATATACGTGTGTATGTATATATAGGGGGGGTGGGCGTCGGTGGGCAGGACACTATAAAACACGGCCCCCCCGTATGTACCTGGTATATATATATATATATATATATATATATATATTATAGTTGGCCTCGGTTGGCATCGACGAGA
>JAYJME010004562.1:0-10831 GCA_036873775.1 Costaria costata
AAACCGCACCGAACCGCACCGTACGATTTTTCATTTCATAAAACCGCACCGTGTACGGACGGATAACCGTAAAGAACACTGATTATAACCCCTTATGGGGGCAAATTAACCCGTATGGGGGCGCGCATGCGGTGTCCTCGTATTGGGGTGCCGAAGATTTTGGGTAAATGTATACCTGGTACTTCGTATACACCAATAGCAGCAGTGGTATCGTAGACGACAGACAACATGGCGAACGGCATATTTCGTACCTGGTATGATAATTACAGCAGTGTTAGAATTTTGGTAACGCCTACGAGCACCAGGTATTACAGCAATGTGGGTGTTCTTCACATTACACCGTCCTTCTACTCGTCGGCATCCAGCACACCCATTGTCCGTGCTGATTCTTCACCCTAGGAGAAACTCGCTCTGTGGTCACAAGCTACGGCACGGAGAAAATGCATTACAATAAAATAATACAACGCACTGCTTGTCATGCCATCGTACTGGGTACGACAGGCACAACATAGATTCACACGCCAGCAACCGACATGCATCGAAACAGAGAAGGCGAAATAAACAGTCGTACCCATCGTAGAGGAGGTAGTTACTGGTATACAGCTACTTAGAACGTGTTTGGCAAGCAAAGAACGCGCTATTATACGAGCTGGTCAAGCAAGAAATCCGGTTTTCTCGAACATCGAGACACATTATTAGGACTCCAAACTCGGCAGCGGCGTTCCTTAGCCTGCGGCGCATTTTGAGATGTAATAACCATTAGCATCGGGGCTGTTCACGGGTCGAGTCGAACCTCGCGGATCGGTCCGGGTCAGATTCAGTCGGGTCAGGGTGACCCGACCCGACGCGTGCGATTTATAAAATCTCCTGACCCGACCCGACCTAACCTGACCCGGCCCGTGAGATTTGGGAAACCTCCTGACCCGACTCCGAGTAAATCCCGCCACGTTCGGAGATACTGGTATGTCGATAACCGAATCTACAGTATACCAGGTAAGAAAGTCCGAAAAATCTGTACCACACTGCGATACTTGCTGCGGATGACGCTGATACCTGGGTGTGAACAAACATTTAACATTACGAACCGATCGATATCCTCACCATCGACTAAAAAAGTCGTTGCCTGTTGTTAATGAAATATGTGGCGTTTCTTTCGATCCGCGGTACAAAAGGTAAGATATTATTCTTGTGCTTGCCATCTGACAATGTGCAGCATAATCTTCAAAGTTGATCACTCAAAACATATAATAGTTGATAGATCGCGGATATGAGCGCCGGTGACATCACTATTAATAGTGGTGACGGGGAAGACGAGCGGCTGTCGACCACAGGGCTGGGGGGTGTTCAAGCCAAAGGCGCGTGGATGGTGCTTCACCAATATTTTGGACTGACTCCGTCTGGGAATATCGGGTTTGCTTAACGACAAGAGTTTTCTTGCCTGGCCTAAAATGGAGCGACCTGCGAACACGAATCAGCTTTTTAGCGCGTGAAAAAAAAACAGGTCAGGTGCACATGCCATATGAAAAGACCAATACTTGATGGGCCGGGGTCGTCGAGCAAAAAGGTGGTTTAGAAAGAGAAAACATGTGAATATTGATAGTACATAGTTAGCGGGACCTTTTTATGCTCGGCGACACTCCGAACAAGCCATGGCCACACATGCCCGTACCCTTCTCCTCCACGTTACTTGCCTTGACTTCTATCGCGCATAGGGCTCGACGTTTCCATGGTTCTCGCGACATTTTCATGGTTCGCCCACTTTCATAAACTCGCCAACTAATGCTTTCGCGCTTTCGATTACCGAATACGACAAAAACGAGCGTCTTACAGGAATCGAAGCCCCGACTTTCGTCAACTAGGGGCGGTGCGGCAATGCGCTGGTACCGGTATCCATACGCTACATTACTCCCTTGGTTGTTGCATATTTAATTCCGTCGTCGTGGTTGATGAACCAGCTTCGAATCTGACCGCGTTGGTCGATACTCAACTGTACTAGCTATGCTTCCGTAATCAGGGGAGCCGGTGTGGCGGGCAGAAGTGCCGTGCGTGTTTCGAGCCGACCATGTGCAAAAACTTGTCAAAATACTACAATATCTACACTGTGCGTATAGCGTACAGAGACACCTCAACGTACATACGACGAAAGCGCAGGGCTATCCTCTGTGCGGCTTCCTCCTTCGAATCGGCGTAGTCAATACATTAATATCAAACCGAGCGGAATATAGTTGAACGTTCAAGATCTAAAACAAACCCCACTGTGGATTATTAAAAACCATAAACTCCACCGGACTGGCCCGTGCGATTCCCTGCATCAGACCCGAAAAACCCAGACCGAAGCGAAACGAAACGAGCCAAAATGGTTGAGAGCCGCACAGAACCGAACCGCAGATTTTCTAAGATATACAAACCAAGTTCAACCACGCTGTGTTCCCAGCCATACCGAACATAAGGACAACGTAAAAGCATACCAGTACCAATTAGTGGCCAAGTTCACGCAGTCAGGCGTTGCACCCTCTGCGATGCAACACCGGGCGCCACGACACTCGTCCCATGCTCCCCTGGTGAAAAGGGTCTGTAGTGTCGCATGGCTCTTGATTTAGGCTATTCGCTGTACACAGGCGTGTCTTGTTTCCTTCATCAGCAGGCAGAAGCGTGTTCATTATTAGAGCAGAACTGTATCCCTCCATACGCGCTTTTTCTCGTTGTTTTACCGACTCTCGCTATCAGCTTTCCGCCTGTTTTCCTCTTGATCTGAACGTACCGCCCAAAAAAGCCCACTGCCCGGTGTACGGGCTAGGGAGAGGAGCGGCGGTGGAGACCCATGTGTCCGTGTAGCATACCCTCCCCAGGACATATCCTCCAGTGGGAGCGGGCCGAGGCCCGCGTTGGGGTCTATCACCCTTTGGGCGTGTTGCCCTGAATGCCGGGGTCGTGGAGCCGGATATGTTGTACCGGAAGTCGGCCGGGACCCGCGTAGTGGCGTACCGTCCTATGTCTAGAGGGCCGTGCACCGTTACGTGGGTGTCAGCCGGCTTTCATTGTAACATGTCCGGATCCATGGCCACTGGCCTCCACTGCAACATACTCAGAGGGTGCTATACCGCTACTTGGGTCTTGGATAGTTTTCACTGTTGTATGTCCGGCTCCACGATTACCGGCATCGACTGCAACGCATCCAACGGACGGTAGGTACACCGCTACGTGGGCCTCGGCCGGCTTCCATTGGAATATGTTCGGATCCACCCGCCTCTGGCACCCACTGCAACATCCCGCGGAGCGGTATGCTTTCCTTTGGACATATTACAGTGGATGCTGGAGGTCGCAAAGTCAGATATGCGCTAGAAGAAACAGACCGAGGTCTACGTGGCGGTGTACCGTCCTCTGAACATGTTGCAATGGATGCCAGTGACCGTAGAGCCGGACGTATCGCAGAGGAACTCGGCCTAGACCCACGTAGTGGTGTACCGTCCTGTGGACATGTCGTGGTTCCGGACATACATGTCCAGAGGACGGTACACCTCTATAAGGGTCTCGAACGGCTTCCCCTACAATAGGTCCGGCTTCAAAGCCACTGGCATCCAAGCGTGTTTGGAGGGCGGTACACCGCTAAGCGGATCTCAGCCAGCTTATTTAGCAGTGTGTCCGGCTCTTCAACCTCCGGCATCCACATCAGCATATCCAGAGGACGGAGCATCGTTACGTTGGCCCCGGCCGGCCTCCATTGGACTATGTTCGGACCCACCCGCCTCCTTCATCCACTGCAACGTCTTGTACAGTTGTGTATCATCCTTCAGACCTAGTGCAGTGGAAGTCAGAGGTCGTGGGACCGGACATACTTCCATTCTTCAGTGGAAGCCGGCCGAGACCCACGTGGCAGTGTATTGTCCTTTGGGCCCATTGCAATGCATGCAGCGGGTCGTGGAGGCGGGCATGCTCCAGTGAAACCGGCCGAGGCCCACGTAGCAGTGTACTGTCCTTTGGACACGCTTCAGTGAGTGGATACCGGGGGTTGTGGATCACTGAGCGGGCCGGGTCAAGATCACGCCCGGGGAGATCCGCGCTACTACGGGAACGAACTTCCAACTGCAGGAGGTTGTATCGACACAGGTGGGCCAGTACTTCCACTGGCCTCTCACGGGAGCAATCGTTCGTTTGGCTTCCCTTTGCGGGCTAGTCTTGCGAAATACTCTGGAGATACGTCCGGCAGCACAGGGAAAGTCAACACGCCAACGAGCACCACCACCAAACCACCCTCATGTGTGCTTGGATCATGAGGTAGATGCTCCTAACGCCGGAATGGGTCAGCGGCTGCGCGACCGTTCGTCTGGCTCTAACAATGTCATCGACGGCCACCTGCCCGTCGCTCTCCCTAAATGGTGTCGCGTAGTTTGGGAATTCTGCAGGTGGGAAAGCTCAGGCATCAACAGGGTACCCAACACCGTGACCGTTAGACTCGCCTTGGTCGCAACAGCATAGGAGGATACCTCGAGGGGTCTTTGTCGGTTCTGCATCTTCTGTATGAAAAAAGGCTTCGCGGGAAAAGGTGTGGGTTAGCTCTGCAGCGGCTTTGCGGCAGACATCGACGTATACTTGAGAGTGTGAAATATGGGTGTGATTTCAATCGCACCTGCTTGCCCTTTGTGCCAGACGATTGGATCTCGGTCAAAGTGGCTACGATTCAATTGGGCCTCGTTCTGCTGTAACAGCCAAGAGGATGGTCGAGCTCATGCCGGAGGTACGGCTGACGGTGGCATAAGGTCACGCGCTTGCGATCGCACCGTTCTTCTTCCCTTGTCTGTATATGCTGGGGGGGAGCTTCGAAGACACCATTAAGGGCTTTGCCATGGCCGAGTTGTGGCTGTTATACCAGCGAAAGCCGACCGAGACCCACGTGATGGTGTAACGTCCAGTGGATATGTCTATATCCAGAGGGCGGTACACCGCTACGTGGGTCTTGGCCGGCTTCCACTGGACCGTGTCCAGCTTCACGGCCACTGCCATCCTCTGCACCATGCCCAGAGGGTGGTACACCGCTACATGGGTTTCAGCCGGTTTCCACTGGGGTATATCCGGATGTTTGACCTCCGGCACCCACTGCAACATGTCCAAAGGAGAGGGGCACTGTTACGTTGGCCTCGGCCGGCTTCCATTGGAGTATATTCGGATCCACCCGCCTCCGGCATATCCACTGCAACATCTCCCGAAACCGCGTAAAGTTATTTCGACTTTATTGCAGAGGGTGCTGAAGGTCGTGAAGCCGGACATGCTCAAGCGGAAACCGGTCGACACCCACGTGGTGGTGTACCGTCCTGTGGACATGTCTATGTCTAGAGGGCGGTACACCGCTACGTGGGTCTCGGCCGGCTTCCATTGGAGCACATTCAGATCCACCCGCCTCCCGCATATCCACTGGAACATCTCCCGAACTGCATAAAGTCATTTGGACTTTATTGCAGAGGGTGCTGAAGGTCGTGAAGCCGGACATGCTCAAGCGGAAACCGGTCGACACCCACATGGTGGTGTACCGTCCTGTGGACATATCTATGTCCAGATGGCGGTACACCGCTACGCGGGTCCCGGCCGGCTTCCACTTCAACATGCCGAGCTTCACGGCCACTTCCATCCCTTGCAGCATGCTCAGAGGGTGTTACACCGTTACATGGGGTTCGGCCTGCTTCCACTGGGGTATGCCCGGCTCTTCGACGTCTGGCACCCACTGCAACATGTCCGAAGGAGAGGGGTGCCGTTTCGTTGGCCTCGGCTGGCTTCCATTGGAGTATACTCGGATCCGCCTGCTTTTCGCATCCACTGAAATGTTTCGCGTAGCGGTGTGCCGTCCTTTGGACCTATTGCAGAGGGTGCCGAAGGCTGTGGAGCTGGACATGCTCCAGCGGACGCTGACCGAGACCCGTGTGGTGGTGCCCCCCCCCGTGGACATGTCTATACCCAGGGGGCGGTACACCGCTACGTGGGTCTCGCCGGCTTCCACTTTAGCATTTATTGCTTCACGGCCACTGGCATCCACTGCAACACGATCAGATGGTGTTACACCGACCGCTACATGGACCCCGGCTGGTCTCCACTGGGGTATGTTCGGCTCCTCGACGTCCGGCACCAACTGCAACATGTCTAAAGGACGGGGCACCGCTACATTGGCTTCGGCCGGCTTCCATTGGAGTATGATCGGATCCACCTGCCTACTGCATCCACTGCAGCATGTCGTGTAGTTGTGTACCGTGCTTCGGATCTACTGCAGTGCAGTGGATACTGGAGGTCTTGGAGCCGGACATACTCTCGTACTTCAGTGGAAGCCGGCCGAGACCTACGTAGCGGCGAACTGTCCTTTGGGCCCATTGCAATGCATGCAGGAGGTCGTGGAGCCGTGCATGCTCCAGAGGAAGCCGGCCGAGGCCCACGTTCGTAGCAGTCCACCGTCCTTTGGATACGTTTCAGTGGGTGGATGCCGGGGGTGATACCGGGGGTCGTGGAGCACGGAACCGGCCGGTCTAGGTCACGCTCGGGGAGATCTGGGCGACTACGGGGACGAGCTTCCAACTTCTGGTGGTTTTGTCGACACAGTCGGACCGGTACATCCACTGGTCTATTCACGGGGGCAATCGTTTGCTTGGCTTCCCTTCGCGGGTTTATCTTGCGAAAGACTCTGGGGATCCGTCCGGCAGCGCAAAGAAAGTCCACACGCCAACGAGCACCACAGTCGAACAGCCCTCAGTGTTTGCTTGGGTCAAGAGGTAGAGGCGTTTAATGCCGGAATGGACCAGTGGCTGCGTGATCGTTCGTCCTGCCCTAACAATGTCATCGACGGCCACCTGCCCGTCGCCCTCCCTGAATGGTGTCGCGTAGTTTGGAAATACTGCTAGTGGGCAAGCTAAGGAATAAACAGGGCACCCAGCACGGTGTTGACCATTAGATTCGTCTTGGTTGCAACAAGATAGGAGGTTGTCTCGAGGAGTCTTTGTCGCTTCTGTGTCCTGTGCCTGAAAAAAAGGCTTCGCGAGAAAATATGGGGGTTAGCTCTGCAGCTAGCTCCGGACATGGACGTATACTTGAGGGTGTTAAACGTGGGCATCATCTCTGTCACACCTGTTTGCCCTTCGAGTCAGACGACTGGATCTTTGTCAAATTTGCTACGAATTTGGTGGGCCTCGTTCTGCTGCAACGGTCAAGAGGATGGTCGAGGTGGCTGCTGTGGTTCATTCTGAGCATACCTGGTATCCCTCTAAGCCCACTAGCACACCAGTTCAGCTCGATCAGGCGCTTCCTAGCCTTGTGACAGTCGTGGGGGCGTTGGCGGCAGCAACGTCGTTCGTCCGTGACCAAGGGAGGGAGTGCATGCTGAAAGTCTCTGCAGCTAGCGCCACATTAGTGGTGGGCAGGTTTGCGGTGCTACGGACCGACGAATGAGTGATGGGGCTGAAATGCGGGTGCGGTAGGCTGGTAGGCTGGTGGGGTGCTGGTGTCCAGGTTGAATCTACAGTAGAACGGAGGTCTTCGGGGAGGGATTCGGTGGGACTAAGATAGAACGACCTCTTCAACGGATATGCCTCAGAGAGCCGGGCGCGGTTGACAGGCACGACCACGTTGGATAGCCGTTGAAAGTCCCACCAATGGCTAGCGACGGGCGGCGCTGGCGGAGAGGTGGAGATACAGCTGCAAGCGAGGATGAGTGAGGGCGAGTGGGAAGGGGGGGTGCATGCATCCGGCAGCTTTAAACCTTTTTGAGACCCAGGTGAGCGTCAAAAATGTTGAGAAATACTATCAACCACCTAGTATGAGCGCGCAGCAATGCTGTACGGATGTCGTCATAGTGCACGCGCTGTCGTGCAACCAATTACATGAGCCGCCTTTACTACAACTCTGAATTAGTATCTAGGATAAAGTATAGATTTCTATACTTTATCCTCGATAATATTTCAGATACTGTATGCGGTAAAGGCTACTGAATTACATTGCAGTTCGGACGCACGACCTAGCCTATTGAATTCGTCACTTATTTCCTTTAAAGCTCCCAAACGGTTGATAGGTCGCGGACATGAGCGACGGTGACATAATTATTGGTAGGGGCGACGGAGAGGACGAACGGCTGTCGACCTCAAGGTTGGGGAGCGTATTAACATAAGATGCACAGACGATGCTTCACCACGTTTTGGGGCTGACTCCGTCGGGGAATAGCGGTTGTACTCAACGGCAAGCGTTTTCTTGCCTAGCCAATAACCGAGCGAACTGCGAACATAACGTATTTTTTTAAGGCGCTGGAAAAATACAACAAGTCAGGTGTACATTCCATACGAAAAAAACGGGAAATTAGTGGGTCTGGGTCGACGAGCAAGTAGATGATTTAGAAGTCGTTCGATAACGGCCTATATATAGTCTAAGTAGTTAGGTAGTTTACTTGTCAAAGAATGACTAATTACAATTTTATCTCTTGTTACTTACCTGAAAATAGGGAAGGGCGTTTAGTTGGCATTAGTTTAGACGCGTGCTGCGATAGAGGTAGCACTTTTTGGGTAAGATATTTTCTGGACGACGGAGCTTCTTAACCCAAAATCGTCGGGATTCCATTCTTGATTCGCAAACGTATTCGTTGCGTACCAAGGCCGTGGGATGGTTCATCGGATTAAGCTCACAGTATCTCTCAAAAGCTGGGTTTTGGATGAGGTACAGAGCCCCCCAAGTGGGGAACCTTAGAAAAAGAAGGCGCACCTAGAGATATCGTAGCATGTCTCTTTACCAGATTGCCAGGATGCCTGTTTAAACTCGGGAAATTTTGCGGCAGTTGTTTAGGCCAATGGAGCGGAATGCGAAGGAGTTCTCCTGTCGTAGGAAAATATGCCACGCGGGTCAGGAAATACCCTCTGGATACCACTGGGAAATTACTGACAGAACATCGAATACAAGACGCGCGGGTTCAAACGTTCCTCCCACAGAGGAATCGTGGCTGTACGACATTTTTAGGGTCGGAGCCCGCCGCTAGAACTACGTCGCACACGCTGGCTTTGCCGTTCCTTCGGACCGCCAGAACGGGACGCTGATGGCTTCGATCGGTGCCATGTTCTAGCTGACACAGCGTAAGTTTGAAATTTCGTACTTGAGATCGAAACCAAAACCCATTAGTGCGACACTCAATCCAAAGGAGATATTTATCGAGTGGGCGTGTTGTTTGATCCGTAAGGAATGTCGATGAAGGTTGGGCAGGTACCGACCTCAGTCGGTGTAGTCCCATTAGGTCAAGGCCACTGGATGCTATAGGATGGGCACCACGCAGCCTGCTTCGTCAATGCTCAGACACCGGAGGACAGGGAACTAACGGGGGCTATGCTGGGGGAATCGTTGAGGCTGGCCCTTTTGGAGGGAGGTTCTAGGGTTCAGGCAGAGATAACCCCTGCAGGTGGGCGGAAATGCTCGTGGCCGCGTCGGCGGTAGTGAAGGCCGGGGCTGCGGAGGTTAAAGGGGGCGGCGAGAAACTACAATATACCGCATAGGTTGTGGCGGTGATTCCAGTGTTTTGCAGCAGTGGATGCGTGGCGGCAAGGGTCGCTGACGCTGAGGGCCACCGCCACAGGTGCCCCGCGTTCACAGCAATAATCGCTCGTGGTCCCCGGGTTTCTAGCGGCGAGTCAGTGCGGTGGTAGCCCGGAGAAAAAAAATCAGAAAACCGAGTTCGACGAAGGTTGACAGGTGCCTTGATCTGAGGTGGGTGGTGGCGAGACATTCGCCGGGTGGTACGTAAACTAGGTCTGTAGGAGCGCCAGTACGAACGGCTCCCTTCTCGGAGCCTGCTGGTGGGTCGGCAGTGGAGTTGTGAATAGAAGCAAGAGCGACGAAGGATTCCAAGCGAAGGCCAGATCCGCAGCGACAATGCGCTTACTTACGGCCGCGAAGATCACCAAATTTTTCATGGAAGGATCGCGGCAGAATCGTAGCGATGTAGCTGGCGGGAGGGTGGGTCGAACCCATGTAAGCCGATACTTAGCGTGGAAGGATGGCAGGGAGTACCACCACACACCTCGATGAGGTACACGCCTAGAGATGGGGGTCACTGTAGTTGTTATGTATAGGTCCATATTAGTATAGGTCGGGGACAAGCTACGGAAAATGAGAGAAAACAAATCGCTCCCGCTGGCGGCAAGGCGGTCCCCTGGAACGGTGTCGGGAAGGAGAGGAAGTAGGAATCGATCGAACGCATGCATCGTGGTTGGGGGGAGGGGAGAGGGCGCCGATCTTATGGATGATGTTGTCATTAGAGGAAGCGACACTGCCGGAAGGGTGGAACGTCGGAGGTAGTGGAAGGGTCGTCGTGCCTGTCATCGCGAAGGAAGGGGATAATCTCCATACGTAAGGGCGCTGCCATGAAGATTGAAACTAGAAAAGAAGAAATGTGAGAAGCAAGAGGGTCTTCGACGCTCTGCGCGTAGGCCAAAGCCTCAAGTAAGGTCGTTCGGGCCTGCGTCGGCTTCACCTTCGCCTTTCGTGTCCAGAAACTCCTGTTCCTGGTTTTTATCGTACTTGACGTAGGTACGTACCTGAAGACACGATGCCAGTACACCCTCTCTCGCTCCCGATCCTACTTATCACAGATGGTGGTGGCGCGTCCGAGGGGTATTCATCTCCCGGGGCCGGAAGGAGTCATGTCTGCATACGAGCTTCTTTGTCGCCAAAAAAGTTGGATTTTTCGGAAGTCGCAAAATATTTCGGCCCCACCTGCGCGCTCGCTGTTGACGACAAGCACAGATAGAGACCACCGTGAGCACATGAACCGCAGATATCGGAACAGAAGACAGCCACCATTAGTGTACGTTTTTGTCTCGTTGTA
>JAYJME010004563.1:0-10828 GCA_036873775.1 Costaria costata
CCTATTTTTTGCTTTTAATGCAGGAGATACCCCCCAATTCTCTCATATACTAATAGGTCATAGCCCATAGGACCGGGATGTTGGCATGGCTAGGAGGTACGATAATGACTACGAGATAAAATTTCTCATAGACTAGGAACTTGCTGTAGTCATCCCCACAGTCTCACGGCACCCGCCAAACCCCAGAGGCAAAGGGCAGACCTTTACAGCAGTGCTCACATGGAACCTACTATAGGAAAAAGGTGCATCCCACACCACTGCTGCAGCCGCTCGCACGGCAGTTAGTTGTCGCCTTTTATAGTCCTTCGGGCTGGCTTCATAGGAGTCATTGTCACCCCACAGACTGAGTGGCATACGTTTCACAACGGTAACCCACAACGTACGCACGCCCCGGCAGGCAACTCAGGCCTCATATGAAACAAGCTGCAACTCCCGCGTGCTCACGTACCACTTTCCTGCCGATGCCTGGCCCAAGGCGATCGCAAAAGCTTCAAGACAACGCCAGCGGCCTGGAACAAATCAATAAGAGTAAGCAACAAATGTGGTCAGTTCCACCAGGCATGCAGTCGGGCAGTTAGTGGAACCGCTATCGCGTAGGTGGAGTGACACGTTTACGTCGTGGACAGTGTGCGGAAACACCATAGATTATGTGGGAAACAAACTGTGCGATTGACATGCACGGCATCAAATATATTACCTGACAGCTAAGCCCAACTCCAGAAACCACGCGACCTTTTGCTGTATGACAGAGAAAATGGAAAGTTAGTAACGACACCTAGAGCCCCAAACCTGTAACAAGGGCAACTACAACGTAATCGTCGTATGACTGCCATGAATCTGGTCTGTGAAAAACGAGGGAAAACCTACAACCCTTCAACCTAACTCCCGCCGCCTTCAAAGCACACCATCAGAGCCACCGCGAGACGGCAACCACGGACAATTCGTGGCGGCCTGCGACCAAACCAATCCAACGTACTAGTCCCAACCCGCCCCCTTCTACAGATGTCGGGTTTGTTGTGGGTTGTATATGAAGTTGATGTGACTATGCCGTTGTGTGGGCGGCGAGTAAATATTTGTTCTGTTTTAAGTTTACATTCCACACCAGGGGTTCTCGAAAAGACAATAACGTAAAAATGGCCTATACTCCTTCCAAAAGTGAAACAAAACAGTCAAACCAGTGCGACGAAGGTTCTCGGCGGTATCACGGCAAGCGAGGGTCTTACACCCTTGGTATATTACTCGATCTGGATGTGCCCCCACCCTATCCTCTGTCTGGGTCACGCACATGGGTGGCGGGGTGTCGGGTGCGCTTTGTTCGTTGATCTCTGCCCATATTATTGGTGTATGCAAAGTAATTAATCGAGCGAAATTTGTGGTCGTAGACAACGTATACGGACACGAAGAAACAAGAAATACATACGGTACAAGTTGAGCAAAGTTACTAGGAACAGCTACTCGTATGAGTATCATAGTCTGAACCGATTTGAAAATATCCCAGAAGCTGACTTCAAGAAAGCAAATCGGTAACTCCAAAAACCGGCGATGTTTTAGCCTGCCGTAGTAACATAGGCTGTGTCTAATTCGATCCGGTTTTTTACATTCGGACTTACTTTTTTCGATCCTAAAAAAACTGAAAACGTTCGGTAGGCGGTCCAAGGGCGTAGAAAAGTAAAACCAGTCAGAGAGGTATGCTTCGAACAATCCGTTCGTCCAACGCTTCAGAGTTTCCTTAAATCTTAATATTATCTTAATATTATTAAATGCCAGCAAACACTAAAGAGTTTGTCAAAATCTGCTCAAATTCAAACCTGGAGGCCATCGCATTATCAAATAGAAACATGGCATGGTGTCTGCGTTCAAGATGTTATCCACGCAAGCAGCAAGGAGCAGAAGAACGGATGGGTTGGAAGGCGTCACAGCTGTGCCGACGTTGCTTCGCGATGGACGCGCAGTCTCCGGTCGGCGCGCATCTCCACGGCCAACCTATAGACGGCGCGCGTTTGCATGGGGCTGTAATGACCAAGAGAAACTAATTTTTGTCGGGCCTTTCCGTGGACACGTATTGGTATTTACAGCGCACCAACAGCACCAGTCAAAACTCCTCCGGGGCTCGGACATGCTAGATTGTTGGGTAAAAAAAATAAAAAAAGCAAACAAAAAATAGGCTGAGCGCACTCGGCCTGTTCTCTTCGCCCCTAGACTAGTGGCAGTCTGCTCAGGCTCGGACGCTTCGTCCAGACGCACATTTCAGCGCAATCGGCGCTTCTCCCCTCGGCGTCAGACCACAACAGTGGTTGGTAGGCGTTTGCGCCAATCTCACTGAACCGAACATTTAGACGATTTCGCGCGAATATGTGCGTTTCAAGTTGAACTACACGGTTGACACCTCCATTCTGGTTGAAATGTCTTGGTTAAATCTTCCACCTACCTGCATAAGAAACGGCATTTTAAAAATGAAAACGAGCCGAAGTGAGAGGATTCGGGCGACACTAGCGAAAGCCGATTTAAAATGTGTTATTCAGCGTAACGACCAAAACACAAAAGGCACGACGTACGCGTGCAGCATATAGGCATGGGGGAGTAAATTTTAATGTTCTCTGTTGCAAACAAAAACAGCACGGCTCCCTTTCGGCAATATGCGTTCCAGGGTGCCGATTGGTGGGAAATGAAAACAACCGCTGGGGGTTAGGTTAACACGTACCTGGTATACAAACGTACAACATCTCGAAAATGGTCGAACAAGTTTTGTGGGGCTGTCCAAATTATGTATAACATGAGATCCACTCGCCCCAAATGACTACTTGGTTTTAAGCAACCATTCAACGTCCTTCGTAGGACGAAGATGTGTATTGTTGATATCGCTTACCCGAAAAAGGTTCGAACGACAAAGTTGCGTTTCCGTTTGAGGTTGTAAAGTATTAAGCTCAAACAAAGGCTGACGTACGGTTTCGCAATTTCAAATTGGTATTCTGGGGTAAGAAAATAGAAACGGCTAAAACAGGCATTGGTTTCGCGCGTGTATTTTCACGTCAGTAGACACATGCTAAGATAGAGGTGCACCAGTTGTTTTTTGAGGCTCCTCACTTTAGGAGCTCGGCCCTTGACCCCCAGACTGGTTTTGAGTCAACCAAAAGGGCAACCCGATTAACAAAGCCACGACCTACTTCGAATATACATATTCCAAAAACCGTGCTGCAAAACAAGATTGACACCCCGACGATAATGTGTTAAGAAGCCCCGTTATTCAGAAACAAAAACACCAAAAAATGCAACCTCTATCGTAGCTCACGTCGGCAGTTTTATCGCAAAAAAACGTACATACTTTTCACTACTCCAACAGATATTTGTCCAAGTAATTTATAGCATTTTGGAGAAACGCGTACGTGTATCTACTCCGCAACTTTCTCCTGTGTGTTCCTCCGTGGCCTTACGAGCTGTCGTTTTTAATTGCTAATGCGATTTGTCGTGAAGCTGTAAAGAGTCCCTCGGCCGCGCGCCAACTGGGGGCAGGCGCAGAAAACCGACAGATGTTATTAAGAAGCGTGTGGCTAGATACGAAAAGGCCTTTCAAACGCAAAGAAATCTGGCCCCGTCAACGGCTCTCGGAGAAAGGAAAGAAGCCTGGCAACGTACGGGTGCCAACACCGGTAGTAGTAGGGGGACCCCCATTTGATCCCAAACCTAATACCGACGGGAGAAACTCCGCATGGTGCAACAAAACCAACTAGGTAATATGGTTGCAATGAAACTCGAGCTCAATTGTCGGCTTCAGGTACTCTATCCCTTTAGAGCCGGAAATGTTTTTTTGGGGACAAACCTACTTGAAAATAGTGTGGGATGTTTTTTTGGGGTATTATAAGGGATAAGTATCATATATATCGTTTACGAAAAACTCGTAACCCTAACGACTGCTTCTACGATAGCTCCCCCCAAAGAACAGTGATTTTCTATACCGAACAGTTTAATGGCTGCTCAGCACGAAGAGGGATGCTATTATATTGAAATATATCTCCACATATTTTTAAGTTTGCAAAGGACTATCGAACGATGACGTCAGCGTGGCCAGAGGGACCATATTTCAGGGGATGCGGCCGGGAGCTGGTTGTTTTAAACCGGCGATTTCGTTAAAGAATGGTCGGGGGGGGGCTATCGTTGAACGACTCGAACATATACTTGGTATACACATTACTACATAGCTGAACGAACATAATTACGAAGAAAGTAGTCAATCGGAGAAACAACGCGGTGATATTGAGATAATGCCGAACCACCGGCGTCTGTAGCCTTACGGGGACGACAGCAAGCTGTTGTTTGTCGACAGCATATCATGGTGTCGGTTTGTTGGTTGGTGTTCGTTCGGAAGAATACCTGCCACTGCTGTGCTCAAAAGGCGTTCGGCGGCTTGATTACATATGTCGGGAGCCGCCTCTCGATTGTCTTGGCGGTAACTCTAGCGTAGCCCAAAACAAGGGCATCGACGGCTCAAGCATGGCATGCCGCCACTAGAAACGTGAAAACTCTTGTCTCTCAAGGAACCTCGACAAAATCGCTCGGCAGTGTTTACGTCAGTCTCGGTACTCAGCACCTATTTAATAGCGTGAAACTCTCGGTGGGGCCACATTTCAGTACTATTATTGAAGCCGAGAAACAGCACACAATGGCCGGAGTATCTCCCTCCTCGTTCTCGGCGCCTGAAATTGGCACACACGTGGTACACATCATATATTTATAGTAGATATTTGAAAGCGGCAAAACATGTACAGGAACTCTCCAGGGACAGAGTGGGCGCGAACAACAACACGAAGGCCTGGGAGGCGAATGCCAACAAGCAACACCTTATCGAGGCACCGGAAACAGCTTATACAACTGTGCGGAGGCAGACGGCCAAGCAGCCGAACACAGCTTAACAAACGCGGTGGCGGAGATCGACAGGTAGTTGATCCCTACACATTTATTTGTATACTCTATCGCGTCGTATGTCTACGCGGGGCAACGCAAACAGTGGGCGCGACAGAATACTATACGTGATCAAGATTGGTTAAGAAGAAATCAATGCAAAGCTACCACCCCATATAATATAAATCTAAAACGCCAAAAGCCCCTCGTTATTGAACTCTCGACACTGCATTTACGGCTCTGTTATAGTTCACAGCCACCAAACAGGTTCAGGATGTACCTAAGGTAAGTGCTCACTTTGCTCTAACGTGCTGGTCGCGAGGAGACAAGCAGCTGGTTCAGTCACCAGACCATCGAGATATACCATTCATCGATCGCAGAAGAACCCCTCATCCCTTGAGGTCCAGTTAACCGATCGTACTATCCACGCGGTAACATCTGATGTACCTATATATATGTCTTAAATTTCTCTCCGGTGTCACGATCGGTTTGTGGATGACCCTTGCTGCTGGTGTGCAAGGTGCTTGGTGATAGAGTTTTTTCTGATGGGGGTATGATATAATAGAGTGTTTGTGGTACGAGACCATGGTCGAAATGTGTACCTTTCAAAAACATCGTTTGGGCCACAAAGCGGGCTTGATGCTTCCATGTTTCTAGACGTTCGGAAAGAAGCCGACCCTTGTATTATATGTATGGTCTATCCCAACGGTTTAGTCCTGTACATTTATTGGCGTACCATGGTGTTGTACGTCTTCCAGTGCCAACAGTAAGCTTTGACGCACTGACTGCTGTGACATTCTTGACAAGCCATGGTCCAAGGATCAATAGGCAGTGTCTTCCCTGCACCATGCCGTTTGTCACGGATAAGGATAAGCACATTCCAAACGCTGGTCGACAATATTTCCGGTGCCCAACAACGAGTTAACTCCGATTGTCATTAAATGTTCGGGGATTTCCACGTGGCAAAGTGCAATTTTAGTCGATGCTTGGGGACCCTTCGGTGAGAATAAGGGGACTATATGCCGACACCCAGAATACCGGAACATATGCATACTATTTATATATTATAGTACATATAATACGTAGAATATTTTAACCGTAAACAAGTGTCTGGTACAAAACGATACGACGCCGAGCGTCAATGATACCTGGTACACAGCAAGCAGGACAAATAATTGCCGCGTGTGGTGTTCCTGTTAATTGCCAGCGAACGCAGGTTTAGAAGTTCTGTCGGTGACAAAATGTCCCGGTCCTCTTTCGATTTCGCTAGAGGCTATTATATGTATTACGAATGAGAAGGTACGCCGTTTAATATAGTTCTACCGAAAAACACCGCGGAAGGAGAAAATATACATTTTAGTTTTGGTTGAGTTGATTCCTTTTTTTCAGGGCCTTCCCCCTTCCCGGGCCTATTTTCCCACGGGATTAGACGGGATTCGGGATTATCCCGTGGTCTTGTGCCAAACCCGTGGTCCCGTGCGAAAATGCGAAATCTCGAATCCCGTGTCCCTTGGTCCGATGAAAAAAATCGAAATCCTGTTCACGCACAGACGCGTCCCGCGGCAATAATTATATGCCCGTTCCCGCACCGACGAATCCCGCTACTTCCATTCTGGCACAAACATTTTGAAATACAGCGGTTTCGTTAATAGAAGAACGAGGAATCCCGACGTTATCTATGCCCGTCCTGCGACGCAGAAGGACGGTCAACTGTGTTCTACGTGGAAGTGCCAAGTCGCCGGTTGACTTATCTCCAACACAAGTAGTGTCAATAAGAATAGTGTTTTTGTTTGGATTTTGGTAACATAGTTTTTTCCAAAATATGGACTGACCCAATCCTAATTTGAATCTTCCTGACCCCCTGAACAACGCCGCGAAACGCGAAAGGAAACCTTTGCTTTTGTGTTTAGAGAGCCAGCAGAGGTTCGAGAGCGGAGCAGACGACAGACACACGGCCCTGACCGACGGAGCGTGAACACTAACGATGCTGTTTGCTAGCGAGGTAGCAGCGCCTTCTGCGGTGGCCGGATCCCGTACAAATTATCCCGTCGAGTCCCGTCGTGACTGCATCCCGCTCGGGGAGTTGCGCGGTGGCCGGATCTCGTACAAAAACTTGCGTTGAGTGCCGCCGTTTCTGTATGACAATGAGGTAAATCCTGTTACGTCCCGTCGTGGCTACATCTCGTCCTGGGGAATACGGCAGTAACCGGATCCAATTTGTAGAAATATCGCTGAGTCCCTTCGTTGACGGATTCGGTACAAAAACCAAAATCAGTCCCGTCGTTGCCGGATCCCGCACGAAAAGTACCTTTAACCCCTTTACTACCCCAGAACGTATCGCACACTATTTCCAATTAGTTTTGTCCCCGAAAACATTTCCGGCTCTAAAGTGCACACCCGTAAAAGCAATTACAAATGCCAATGTAAAGATCCGTGGTGGGATTTGGTCACTAGGTTAAACGCAGGCCCCAGAGAAGGCCCTCGTTATTTATTGCATGCCGGTTCCCTTGGTGGTCAGCTTGATTAGCCTTGCAACTATTAACTAGTAATAATAGTCATTATTTGGGGCGGGCCTGTCATGTAGGACTTTCATGTGGTGATTGAATTGCATGAAATGAACGCTCCTGGCTTCTGTACGATCGATATGAACCTATTCGTAGGGGCACAACACGATGAATTCTTCCAGCGATAAAACGCGGAAAGACGCAGCGTAGCGCGTCGGGTCGGGGGAGAGAGCCCGTGCCGTTGCAACCTGAATCTAATCTAAGCGAGAAAGGGAGCTGGAGAAGAGTGTCAACGATGATGACAGACTGATAGATGCAGCCCGCAGTTTGTGGCGCAGCAATCTGATACGTATCTGGCCTGTCTGACTCCATGAAGGTGTTCATACACGTTTGTCGAGTGCCCCGATACCAATTCGCCGAGAATTCGAGAATTTAACAACAGGCCACATCCAGGTGAGAACTTCCATCAGAACATGTCCCTAGGTTCCACAATCAGTATACATAATGTTCACCCGCGTATTCGTATGATGCGATTCCTGAATTTCCGATGAGTTTGTAATTTCTTGTTCTCGCCAAGATAGGGTACCCCACAAACCCCTTTAGAGCCGCAAACGGTTTTCGGGGGCAGAATTATCCGGAAGTAGTGTCGGGTGCTTTTTTGAAGTAGTAAATGGGTTAATCACCCAATAGAAGAACGGTTCGTCGTTGTACACACACGCACTACTCCTAACTCCCCGACATTGGTGACCGCATCATATCACTGCTGCATGAGGTGATACGAGTGGCACAATCAACACGCGTGTGTGCCACCAGGGAGGCGAGGGCCATACCTTTGTCTACACAAACGAAGGCGTAAGGGGATATTCGATAGGCGCATACATTTTGCGTTGGGAGCGCACGTGTCTACAAACCGTTCGTCTCCAGAATGGTGGACAGGTCTTCGAGCGATCTAAGTTTGGTTGGCGACATGGCCGCAACCCCTGGACTGGCCGCGTGTGAATCGAGTGGGCGAGGTGAGCACATTCCACTTTTTAAGAAGGGCGATACACGATTGATTCCAAAGAATTTTTGATATGCCTAGTGGTAGAGGGCGAAACTCATTGATTCAGTATGCACGCTCAGCCTCAACTCCTTCCTGCTAACCCGCATTCATGACCCCTGCACTGATTTGTTTTGAAGCCGATCTGTCAATATATCTAACACAAGGACCTTCTATAAACAGCAGTAACGCGACAGATGTTAAGAATCTGATCATTAATAATTTGAGGGTGAAATTTCGGGGGGAAAATAAGAATTTGACCTTTTTGTACTGAAATTAGTGTGCGGCACTCCCAGTCTTACATAAGAATTCCAGTCTGGCCAAAAGTAAGAGATTCTTGACATCTGTCGCGTACTGTAGTACGTGTATACACGAAACACAGATCTCTAGACTATACGAAGCAATCTACGAACCGGTAAATATCTAAGAGCTACTCGTAGACGAGTCTGGTATTTGATGTTTGCATGGTCCATCCCAATTATTTTTTCCCGCACTTCTACTCCTTCTCCCTCCCGGGTAGTAACTCAGAACCGGGGACTCGCTCTTCCCCCCCCTACCAACTATGAGACGTGGTATCAGATCCAGAGGCTTCAGCATTCCCACTGCACGACGATTTAAGTCCATTGTTTTGTAACTCAGGCTTAGACAACGTCCAATGGTGAACTGGAACCCACGAAATCTAGGTTTAAAACCTAGTGGTTCCATGCGTCCAACCGCTTGACCCCCGGAGACATCGGCTATATTTTTAGTACCGTGTTGTATTTTGATACCAGACACACCACCGGTGGTGTTACCTGTAGCTGCATTGTTGAGATCTTCTCCTGTGAGTGTAGACCCTGCGCGTTCCCTCGTAAATCGTAAACAATTGCGAGTCTTACGGAGCGACCAAAACTCAGTCGTAACCTGTTGTTTTCAACACGACAACAACGGGCGTTACAAGTCCAAACACGGTCAAACCGCTTCGTGAGTAAATAGCAACAACACCGACCCACTGAACGTAGCGACAGTCAGGTAATTTTCAGAGATTAGCAGCGACGATCCAGAGAGTAGGGCAACCTTGAAAGTACTCCGATAAAAAGGTGGCTTAGTATTCCTCACGTCGTCCAAAGTCGCACACGACCGCGCAAAGGCCCGCCTAGCGGGTCGCCAACCGGTTCATACAATATATGTCGACGGTCATTGTGGCGGCAATTGTCTTTTTTTTAAGTGGACATCGAAAGGTTTGAAGAATTAACGATCGTTTCTTTCGACTTGTGCGTATATCATAGCCTGCTGTACTATCAACACTGACTGTAAACGCCGAGCATTGCCAGCGCTCATCACATGATCAGCACAGCAAAAGCGAGATATTGTACCATACCCCTAAATATTATGTTTGGGACACAGTGTGTAGTCGATCCAGATGTCACGGGGGTCCGTACCCACACGGCCCGCGGACACACGATAACCACCGCCTATCGTCGAAAACACGAAGGCTCGAAATCACAGCTGGAGTATGGAGTGGGGCTCGAATGTTTGGACGGGCCGCCGTCGAGCGTGCTTCAAGCGTAGCGGTCCGGCATCGTGCCGAGCCGTATGCGCCCAGGGTAAAACGCAGCTCCTGCACATCAAAAATAATGGAAAGCTGCTGTCGGCAGTTGCTACTGCTGCTGCTCTTGCTGGTAGGTTCTGCTTTCTAGGGAGCTGGTGTTTCTTACGGTCGAGCGATAGCAGCGTCGCCACTGCTTCGAGCTCTGTCGCTATCCTGGCCACAAATAATATACTTCGTACAAGGGGGCTTCGCCGCGGCGGGCTAACTCCCGCCTACGGCTCCGCGCATGCCCGTAATGGTAGATGATGTCATAGACAAACAGAGACCGTCAACATTACGTAATGCCGAGGGGGGTGCAAAAATTAATAATGGATGAATGCAGAGAAAGAACGCCGAACACAGCAAGAAAGACACGCTATCCCGTTTTTAGTATTGTAGCTGTTCGTACAGCAGCAGCACTATACGTATACACTACTATTCGCCGTATGGCGGTGGCAGAAGCAGCAGGAGTAGAAGTACTACATGGTATACAACATCAGCCGCACTGCTCGTACGAACAAATACAACAACAGCAAGCAGCAGCGGCAGTACATCGACAAACGGCAAGCCGTACAATTACAGCGTGTGCATACGATACTACGTTGCGCAAGCAGCAAGCAGTATCCATGATACAAAAAGCCGCTATTTTGTAGTGGGTAGCACGGTGAGCCCTGGCAGGGTCGGGAGGTCGGGAGGGGCGAGCAAGGTGGGGCACGTCCACGAAACGGCGCACCCAGAGGTGTACCTCACCTCGAGTTATTTCGTGGACGGCTCAAAACCTGGTCTAAAACAGGCCCTTCGGCTCCTCTCGTGCAACGT